>APFE031147836.1:0-18010 GCA_000404065.3 Pinus taeda | reverse complement strand
CAGGTTATCACTGAAAGGGGAGTCTCTCTTGAAAAGGTGCATACAAAGGAGAATTGTGCAGACATGTTCACGAAACCAGTTTTGTTAGAGAAGCTATGCTATTGTTTGGCTTCTCTTGGCTTGCAAAAAAGATAAAATAATAAAGAATACGACATCAGGCTAATTTTTGTCAAGGTGGAGATTGTTGATATTTTCTATTTTATGTAAAATAGGCAAAAATCTCAGTAGGTGACAACAATAGGAATTTGTTGCTAGATTAGCTCCAGGTTGTTGGGAGGGAGTTAATGCATCCTAAATTTGATGTGAGAGGATTTATGATGCAGTTAGATTCTCCTAGCTATAAAACAGGTATCCATACGGATTGTTTTTTGGTGTGAGAGTTTGTGAGGATTTGATTAATTATGTAATCTCCTGTTTTATTAATAAAGATTGTTGATGCCTATGTTTGGTGGACGTAGCCCAGATTGGTTGGGTGAACCACGTTAAACCTCTGTGTTTCCTAGGCATGTTTTTAATAGCTGTGTATATGCTTTTATGTTTGTTGTGCATCTGATCTCCAACAATCAATTCTGTCAGTGGATTGAGACATGGCTCTTCACAACAAAAACTTTCAAGGAACACCCATTGGATTGTCCATGGAAAACATGAGAATCTCTTTGGCCACCATCGGGAAGCTTGTCTTCGCTCAGTTTTGGAGCTCGTTTTTCAGAATAACGATTTGCCTTCCAATCTTAGCAGTGGCCGCAATCCTGGCTTGCTCATACTAGTCATGTGGTCGTGGTTAGCTATTCTAGTTTTTCAAAGTAATCAACCATACGACCATGATTAAATGACTTTACTTATTTGCGTGTTATATATATAGATATTATTTGGAGCAAATAAATAAAAATAAGCCACCACTTAGAGTTAATTATTTTCACCTCTACATTATTCATGTGAGTATTTTGTTTGTATGGATTCTTTTTTCATTTATATATATAGTGAGGAGAATCATCAAGGGTTGCTATCTTTGAATATAATATGACTAGTAATTGTTATTTAAGGAAAACATTGTCACCTAAAATAAATCCTTAATCGTCCATAAGGGGATAGGCCTTCACTCTTGCCATATGCCTTTAGGTTATGGGCCATTAATCTATTTCCTTGCATTAAAAGAAGATGAGTTCTTATCTAACCATAAGTAGTTCTAGGTCTTACTCAAGGACCATTTGGGAAATTTCATAGCTGATAGTAACCCCAAAATAGCTAGTATCCCTTGTGCTCCATCACTGCTAATGCTAAATAGAGCTCATGTGGTATGAAGTATCCATCTCAACTTGGATCCATATATGAAGCTAGGATACTATACTCAATTGTAGTTTTAAAATGTGAAGCATTATCATAATTAAATTTTTAAAATATGCAGAGCAATAAGGAGTTTAAGAATAAAATGGAGTTGAATTACTAAAAAGAAATCATCAACTTCAAGTTATAAGATTCAAACTATCTTCTTATGGTTGAAAGCTACAACAAATGACAAAGATACAAACTAAATTCCTCCAGTTTATAAGAAATTAGGTATTGGAAAAGGCATAATACAACTTTACCAAAACAACTCAAATTAGTGAGATAAATAATGTAGAGAATGAAAACACTCTCTTCAAGTGGTAATGTACCATGAAATCAAATGAAATTTTCAAAATATTTGTAATAAAATTAAACTCCATAACTTATTAACCTATAATGATCAAAGTTAATTCAGAAATTTCATTTTTAAGTCACTCAATTTTAAAAAGAATATGTTAAATCAAAATGATTAAGAATAGTTTTATAAGTTTGAAGAACTAAATTTTCTTTTAGTGGATGATAATCATCATGATTAATTAACTTGAAAAATGAAATATACCTTTTAAAAGTTAATTAAGGTTTTTCATTTATTATATCAAATTACAACTAATGTCATGCCCATTTGTGCTCTTTGAGATTTGTAATTTCTACAACCTCATTTGGCAATTTCTTGTCACATCCATTTGGGCTCTTTGAGATTTGCAATTTCTGCAACCTCATTTGGAAATTTCTTGTCACATGGAAATGTGTGCAATCTATTTCATGACTATATATTGACATGTAGCTTCTTCATAGCCGCCACTTATGTGATCAAATCCATGATTAATGTAGTGCTAAATGATATTAATTCTTAATATAGTATTAAGAGGGATTAACACTATTTAGATGCATAATTTTTTATTGGCCATTCAATTTGATGGTGATAATGATGATGGTGATGATGATTATTGTTTTCCTTCCCATTAATTTAGTGTATTAGAAATATCATAGGGCATAGTTCCCTTTAAAGTTTAACTAGTCGTTTTGTTTTTTTAAGTAACAATTTATATAATAAAAGTGTTTGGAAATTCATTATACATACCAAAAAAAATACAATTTAAATAAAAAAATAATTATAATCACATGAAAAATTGTTTAATTATATTATGATAAAATAAGTGAAAGAGAATGCCAATAACATTCAATATTAGTATAGATTCCTTGATAAATTTGGGATTTTCAAGATCCCAAATAGAACCCAACATATCATACCTCAATTTAAAAAACCATTGGCCTTTATATAATTTTGTAGATCAATTAACTGATTTAGGGTTCAAATTTTATAGAAAAAATAAACACAAATAAATTTATTATGTTTTGTATTTTTAAAATATTTTAATGTATTATTTCTTTATTATTAAAATATTTTAACATAATATCCCTGATCAGGATGTGTGCTGACAATAAATAGATCTGTAGGGGAATGATGGTGTCAATCCCAAGAAGTTCCCCTACCACCCTCCACATGCATGAAGCACATGGAGCGGTGGCTCCTTGCATGCAACAAGTAAATGAAGGTGGAAGGGTCATTAATGGGAACAGAATTATCAGTTTTCTCTGTGGTTAGTTCGGAATTTTTTTGTATTTTGCTCTCCTCCTTCCTTGGCTCTGACCCACACAACACAGTGATGGGAAGACAGACGTGTTGGTGCATTTTCCCTGGAATTGGGCTCAGTCACAGTCAATCCTAGCTCTGGTCTCCAGGTATGTTCATAGTTTCTTCACCCATGTCCCTATGATCTGCTATACATGTCTTTTGGATTTCAGAATGAGAAGCTTTGGTGCAATTGATTCGGTTGGAAGGTGTTTTTTGTCGCTTCGTTAGCAGAAGTTTCAATAGGGGAAGCAATGGTTATGGTCATTTGTTTTCTTGTGTCTGTCGTTTTTGGTATATATTTGTCTTGTATGGGATTATGCTATTTGTGGTGTTATGGCCGCTCCTAGGCTCTTGTTTATTTTCCTATGTGGCCTTGAGGTATCCCTTTAAGTTTGTTTAATATTAATTTTGAGTTTGTGTCCTTGAGGCTCTGGTATGCAAATGATTAACCTTATAATTTCGGCTCTTGGCCTGAATGGAAGAGGATGTCTATTGGCTTCTATGGTTTCTTCCTTCTCACTTGTTTTCTTGTGTCAGGCATATGATTTGGGGTCTGATTCAGTTCTTATTTTTCCATCTTTTTCCCTAGGCAGGTCTTCGACTTTGTGGTGCCCCCTAGAAGCGTTAGGTTTCTGGGCCAGCTCTTCCACTTGGGTGGTTTACGAGTCTCTGTTTGTTAGATATTTCTTTTACAGTTATCATTAGAAAATGGTTTATTCTGCCTCTGGAAAGGGTAAGGTTACCCAAGGCTTGGGTGGATGCCGTAAGAGTCAAAGGAATTCCCTAGGGGGCAACCAACCCAGTTCCTTTGGGGGTTGAAATCACGGCTGGAAATCAATTTCTTTAATTATCAATGAGGCAGTGACGACTTACCATGAAGAAATCTCAGCTCAAGGTCACCAGTTGGTAGAGGAATGGGAGGAAGAGTTAAATAAGAAAGCAGGGCTCAGGGATATTGATTTAGAACACTGACAAACATTAGTGCTAGACCTTGGCCATACCTGGGGTCATACTACCCAATTCAAGCAAAAACTCCACTTATACTAGTTAATGAAGAGCCTGCTAGCTAAAGCCCTTGAACAAATCCCGGATAGGGTGGCAGAGGCCACTAATGGGTTCCCTAACCATGTCACAAATGTAGTGTCACTTAATATGAATATTCTTTGAAATGTCATGGAACACAGGATTATCTAAATGATTCACATAGCTTTGATTATCACAAGTATCACTATTGGTTCCAACTCTTGGCCAAACAATCTTGTAAACAACTTCCAAAGCCATACTGCTTCGATAAAGGCCCCATTAGCTGCAATGTACTTTAATTCAATAGTGTTGAGTGAAATCAACCTCTTCTTCTTACCCATCCACGATATCATAGCAAATCCAAAATTGAAGCATACTCCCTAGGTTCTCTTCCTATCTTCAACACTTCCGGCCCAATCAATGTTTGTATATCCCTAAAGTTGTACATCCTTGTTTGCAGCATACCTCAAGCCATAGTTCATTATACCATGCAAATATCTCATGATGTGCCTTATTGAAATCTAATGCTCGTGCATTGGTTTTACATAGAACTAGATCAAGGTGTTCACAACACTACTACATTTGGGTGGATATTTCGACAACAGAATCCGGCGGAATTGCTAAAGTCGGAAAAAGTGTGAGAAGTTAAATGATTTTTTTTCTCTAAAATCTCGAGTACAGTCGAATATCTGATGATAGTTCTTTATTGGTCGAATATTTGAAAGAATGCCTTATGCGATCAATTATCAGACATTTTCCTATAATCCCTCATGTCGTCAAATAACTGACAGTAGTTCTTTTACCGACGGATATTCGACGCTATATCCAATATGAAAATGTGTTGTCCAAATTCCTACAAATGGTAAACTACCATTGCATAACATTCAATTCCACCATTAATGGCTTTTTGCACTGACAACGTCTAATATGGGACCCTCTTTTTATCAATTTGACTAATTAAAATAAATATAACATTAATATTATAATTAAATAACACACACACACACACACACAACACTAACACACACATATATATATTATATATATATATAACATCTATATTAGTATTATATTATACTATTATGATTATAATATAAATTATATATATATAAGTTATTAAATATATTATTATAATTATAATAATATATATGTGTGTGTGGGTGGGGGGGGGGGGGGGGGGGGGGGGGGGGGGGGGTGGTGGTGGGGCGGTCTAACATCATATAACTTTGTCATAGTTACTATATATATATTAGTTGTGATTGTTTTGAAAAGTTGTAGGCTTATTTTGAGGTTAATTTTTGAACAAAATCATCATTGAAAGTTTGGTGAAAAAAATGTCACATAACATTCCTCAAGGAGACCAAGGATACATGGAATCTGCATCGAGACCTTCCGAGGATGGAAAACATTATTGCCCTTGTAGAAATTGCAGGGGCTTAAGGCTAAGGAGAATTCTAATAAAATCAGCTATAAACCATTGTAGAGACTGTGGGCATGCCGAAGGTATACATGAATATCATCCATTTGTAAGTTATTTATAATATGTCTTTATATTGTAGATTGTTTTTGTAAATGTTTATATGTATATTGTATTTTAGATTGTATGTCTTTGTATTGTAAATTGTATTATCTTTCTATTGTAAATGTATTTTATAATATTCTTTTTGGATGTGTTTGAACTATGGTGTCATCTTGATGTGGACTAGAAATATTATTTGATTGTTTTCGTTAGGGTTTTTTAAGGGGTTAGGTCAAGTTAGGGGTTAATTAATTTATTACCTTATGGATAAAGGGTTATTGTTTAAGGGTTTAAGGGTTAGGGGTTAAGGGCTTAGGGGTTAGGGGTTTAAGGGCTCAGGGGAATGGGGTTAAGGTGTTAGGGGGTTAATTTATATTGTTTTGGGGGTTAATTTGGACCCATAGGATTTATAGGTTAGTCATGGATTTTTATGAAACATACGAAATTAAGAAAGAATATGAAATTAAAATGATGAAAGCAAAATAAGATCAATATGTTTTTTATTATGGTCGTGACTATATATCTCAGAAACTGTCTCACTTCCTACATGTCTAGAAAAGTAACATCCTTCTTAGATTTTTTCAACATATTCTGAAATATCTTGATAAATTGCACAAGCAGCATCATTGATTTGTTGTCATTGTTTCTTGGTCTCACCTAAGTTGTATTTCTCTTTGTCTTTATTGTCTTTGTTTTCCTTATATATTATATTTGTAAATTGTTGTTATATAGATGTTTCAATATTTGTTATATATACTAATATTACTTTATTGATTGTAATTGTATAGTATCATCTCCCTAAGGCATTGCTCGATGAGGAAGAGGTGGTTATAGTACAAGCGCATGTTCAAGAACATGAAGTGATTAATATTGAGGATCGAGCTAATGAACCTATGGAAGAAGATAATGATGTTGATAACATAGTTGAAGAAGATGGGACAAATAGATTTACTTAGAAGACATTTAATAATGTTGGAATGGATGATGATGAAAAACAGTATCATGACCATGCTTTTGATTTACCTGTACTTGAGATGGAAATTAAACCTCTTTATGAAGGCTCAAAAACATATCTTCCCTTCTCTATTGTTGCTAGTAAACTTAAAGGTGGTGAATAGTTTATCAAACACATGTGTGACACAACTCCTAAGGTATGTAATATATTTTATGACATTTAGTACTATATACATGATAAAGAATTTTATTTTATTTTATTTATTTTTTATTTAATTTAATTTTTTAATTTAATTTATTTTTTATTAATGTTAGTATGTTGATCTGCATCATTTCATTAATTTGTAACATTTTGATGCAATATGTATGATTAATATTATTTAGTACATTAACCAATACTATGTTTTTTTATGTTGTAGATTATTAAGTTAATTTTTGTTACCACTGTCAAATGATTTACCTTGTATGTATCAATATTTACATTGTTATGAAAAATATTGGAATGGAGTATCAAGTTATTCATGCATCCCCTAATGATGATATTCTCTATTATAAATAACATGTGTTGAAAGAAAAATTACCAAAATGTGATGAGAGTAGATATCAAATTGATAAAGTAACAAAAATGGTGTCTCGCAAGGTTCTTTGTTATATTCCCATTATTCCACATCTGCAACAATTGTTCAGGTGTAAAAGCATAGTAAAACTTATGGATTACCATGCAAGGAATAGAAGTGAAGATGGTGTTATTCGAATGCCTATAGATGTATATGTATTTAGGAATATAGAGGAAAAGTGGCTGGAGTTTAAAAGAGAATCTCATAATCTTAGGCTTTCATTAGCAGTTCATGGTTTCAATCCATTTGGAGAGGCTAAATCTACTTACTCGGTGTGGCCCATTTTTGTTATCTATATTAACATTTATTCATGGAAGTCAATAAAGAGGGAGCACATAATGTTGACAGTGATTATTTCAGGTATTAATTTTCTTAGAATGATATCTTTTAGCACAATAACATCTTATTTGTCTTGTTTGTTTCATAATTATGTCCTATATTTTTTTGTTAATTTACTAATATATGTTCAACTATGCCTTATAAAAAAATTTATTTACTAATATGTGTATTAATCATGTATTGTATGTTCAATCAATGAGGTAAGTATCGGGTCAAAGATATGAATGTATATATCCAGTCCCTTATTGATGAGTTAGTAGAGTAATGGAACATTGAACTATGTATGATATCTCTAGACCAGTAGTTGCACAAAGGGAATTTGAATTTCATGCAATCCTTGTATGTACAATTCATGATGCCCCAGGGCTAACACATTTATGTGGTATGTTATAATGTTACCTTGAACTCTAATAATGTTTAATTTTATGAAGTTCATTTCAAGTATGTTTCTTAAATAGTTCGATCTTCATTGTACATACTTAAAACAGTTGATATAAAAATGATTCCATCTCTTGCAGGTCTTCAACAAAGGGTAAATTTACTTGTCCAGTTTGTGGTCCTAAGATTAAATTTTGTCATTCAAGAAGCCTAGGAAAGGAGGTGTTGGATGAGTATAGGCACTTCTTTTCTAAGAACCATAGGTATCAACTCAGATTAGGGGATTTTTGAGGTCTAAAATGGGCCTCCTAAGAAAATGTACAACAAAAATAAACTTTATAAGAACCAATAGGATTCAAGATGATGATGTCAACCATGGGGGATGATTCACCATTTTTATAGTAAAAAAGTATAAAGATTAAAAAATAACAAAATAATAAAACAATAAAACTACTTTTTCAAATTGTATTTTCAACTTATGTCCTTAAAGTTTTACTCAAATTTCTAGCAGGAGTATTCGTTGGATGCAAAATATAATTCCTCATCCAAAGAGTACCCATGTTGCACACTTTCGATGGACCTTGCTACACGAGAAATGAGAAATAAATGAAAAAATGTGATTACAGTCACGTTTTTCTTGTATTTCTCATTTTTCGTGTAGCAAGGTCCATAGAAAGTATGCAACATGGGTACTCTTTAGATGAGGAATCGAATTATGCATCCAGCAAGTGTTTCTGCTCGAAATTTGAGCAAACCCATGGGGGGATAAGTTGAAAATACGAGTTGAAAAAATAGTATTTTCTTTTTTACTTCTAAAATTTGATGATGTAATCTAATCTTATTTTATTATTTCCACTATTATTTTATAATTTCCTTAGGAGGTCCATTTTTAACCTCAAAACTCCCCTAATAGTACTGAAAAGCACATTTTCAATGGGAAAGAAGAGACTGGAATAAGACCACAGAGAATGACACCTCATGCATGGAAGTTGCAATATAATAGAAACTCTCATGATATGGATTGAATTGTATATGTATCAATTTACATTATGTGTTTGGATTATTTTATGTTTTTATGGGATTTTCTTCACTGTACTAATTGACAAGTTATATTTTTGTTATAATATATTTATCTATGATTCACGTTGTAGGTCGTGAAGTAATTAATAATAGGGCACTTCCATGAGGAATGAAAATTTATCCTGAGCAATTCAATACACTCCCCTACTATGAGCACCTAGAAATTGCTCATTTATTTGAAACAATGCACATTGTGAAGAATGTAACAAAGACCTTATTTCGTATCTTAGATTGAAGGAGAGATAAAGAAAAAATTGTCAATAATTGTAATGAAATTAAGGAGGTTGACCATGCATTGCAAAGTGTAATTCATGTTAAAATATGGCAACAAGAATATTCCAATTTAATTTTTCCTTGAATTAAATTGTGAACGAAAATCGAATTTAGTCTTAACAACTACTTGGAATTAATTGATTAATTAATTTTAAATTAATTAGTTGGAGAAATTCAAGTTAGAAGTCTTTCTGAAGTCATGCAAGATTTATCCCTTAAATTACGGAGATAAGTTTGGGTTATATTTGAGTTGTAATTCGTTAACTCAATTTACTGAGTTAAGTCTAGTTAAATTAGTTGCAAATTGTTTGAGGAACTAATAGTGAGTTAACTGTTAGTTTATGCATTAATGCGCTCAACTAGTGCTACTCCAGTTAATTGAAGATTCCCTCATCAGAAATTCATGCATGTCTATTCTGAGAAAGACCCAGTTGAGATTAATGTTCAAGGATAGTGTACTATCAGCTGCATGTGTTTTCTCATGGAGAAAACTCATGCATGCAGTCAAGGATTTAATCCTTGAGGATTGCATAGTTTGGAAGAGGGTCTTCCACTTGGTAACAGGAAAATCTTCCACAAGGAACAATGCAAGGAAATAGGATCTTAGAGGGCAAAGAGGAAGGTAGGAGAGAATCCAAGATTTCTTATGAGCATCTGTGAGGATTATACTGAGAGTTGGCTAGCTGTGAGAGCTAAGGCTTTGTATAATTCCTATGTATTTCCACAATGTATGATAATACAATAGTGTGGGGTTTTTAGTTGAGGCTTTCCCCAAAGTATATTCATGCATATTATGCCATTGATTCTTCTTTTTTTGGTTATATTTTTCATCTCGATCTTTAAGATTCTGTAAATTGATAGTAGAAGTAAGTTATCGTATTCTGCTTTGATTTATATTGCATTATCGGGTTAACCTACCATCATATTTTCTACATGGTATCAGAGTTGGATTTGTAGAAATTTCTACATGGTATCAGAGCTGTGAATAATATATTGAGAAGAGTATTTGAAGTTTGAAGTTCAGGGTTGCAGGTGCAAATCGAATTCATATCATACTTCAAGGTTAGCCAATGGCGTTCTATGGCTTGAGACTCGAGTATGACTTGGAAGGTAGCTCAAATTACATAGCATGGAAAGATAGAATGGAGGTTTTATTAGAAGACAATGGCTTGAAGGAATTCATTGATCAAGAAATCCCAAAGCTAGCTTCAACTAATGCACAAGAGTTGGCTGAGTGGAAGAAGTATGTGGCAAAGGTGAGATGGATCATCCTTGATGGAGTTCGCGACCATATTGTCTCAGGTCTCCATTAGAAGGATACTCCATTTTCAATGTGGAAGACATTGAAGGACCTCTACCAGAACAGTAGCGACCAGAGGAAATTGGCGCTCAAGGATAAGCTTCGAAGAATCAAGATGTAGAAGGGTGATACTATTTCCACATATTTGAATAAGCTCACTACATGCAGAGATGAGCTTGCCAGTGTGGGAATAACTATTGCCGATGATGATATGGTGAGTCTCGCTCTCCTTGGCCTTCCAAAAAGTTGGAATAACTACCATGAATCTGTGAATGGAAGGAAGAAACTGTCGGATTGGGAACGACTGTGGTCAGATCTCATGCAGGAGGAGATCAGGAGGATAACACGAGATGGTTCTTCGTCCAATAATGATGATGAAGAAAATCTGGCCTTAGCAAGTAAGGCAAGGAAAGGGAAGGGGAAGGCTTCCCATTTCAAATCGAATTGTTCTCATGGAGGGAAGAAGGGTGACATGTCTAAAGTAATATGCTTTAATTGTCACAAGATGGGATATTATGTGACTAATTTCCCATCGAATAAGTCCAAGAAGGGATCCTTGGAAGGATCAGAAGGTGAGCCATTAGCCTCTCAGTTTGAAATGGACTTTACCCTCATCGCATGCATGGTGTCATCGATGATGGGTTGTGTCTGGTATCTTGATAGTGGAGCCTCATTCCACATGACCGGTGATAAAAATTTATTCAGTGCCTTGGATGAGAAAGACCTCAAGATGCGCATAAATATGGGTGACGATAGAAGTTATAGTGTTAAAGGAGTGGGCATAGTTGCTTTTCAAAGGGAGCATGGAGCTCCTCTCACCTTAACAAATGTGATTATGTGCTTGGAATGAAGAAGAACTTGGTATTAGTTGCGATGTTGGAGGAAAAAGGCTATGATGTTGTCTTCAGTAAAGGAAAAGCGTTCCTAAGACACATAGCCACAGGTCAGATCAAGAGGATAGGGATTCGAGTGAAGAATCTCTATAAACTAGAGGTAGATGATTGTGCAGCATTGAGTGCGAAAGAGGAATTTGTGCAAAGCCAAGACATTGGCGAGTTGTGGCATAAGCCGTTGGGCCATTTGCATCATGGGGCTTTGAAGATAATGCAGCAGATATCTACAGGACTTCCTGAAGGTAAACTTGAGAAAGTTGACACATGCAAAGGTTGTACCTTGGGAAAGTACACCAAGTCTTCCTTTCATGATCAAGACAATCGAGCAGAGACCATTCTCGACATCATCCACAACGAAGCAAAGGTATTATGTGATTTTCATTGATGACTATACTCGTAAATGCTGGATTTATTTCATGCAAAAGAAGGACCAAACTTTCAAAAAGATTTGTGAGTTCAAAGCTTTGGTCGAGAAAGAGTCAAGGAAGAAGATCAAGGCCTTGAGAAGAAACAACAGTGGAGAATATGTCTCTCAAGAGTTTAAGGATTTCTGTGTAGCATAAGGAATTAAATGAGAGTTGGTGGCACCTCATAACCCACAACAGAATGGGGTGGTCGAGAGGAAGAATAGAACTATTGTATGGGTAGCACGGGCAATGTTACATGACCAAGGCCTACCACTTCACTTGTGGGTTGAGGCATGCAACATAGCAGTCTATTTGCATAATAGAAGCCCACAGCGCATACTTAGGATGAAGACACCAGAGGAAGCTTTCTCTGATAAGAGACTAGATGTGGGTCACTTCAAGATCTTTGGCTCATCAGTATATTGCCATGTGAAAAAGGATGCATGGAAGAAGCTTGAGCCGATAGCAAAGTTGGGGATATTTGTGGGGTACACTAATACACCTCACAAATATTGGGTGTACTTGCCTACTAGTCTGAGGACAGTGGTTCACAGAGATCTCAAGTTTGATGAGTAGAAGGCCATGCAAGTTTACCTTCAGAGGGAGCTCCAACTACAGGATGTGGAGGAATTATTGGTTCCTAAGGAGGAGGAGCCTCAAACTGATGCGAAGCAGCTGCATGCAGAGGTTCCAGGAGTGGATACATCCACTCAAGCAAAGCCTTCCAGAGATTGACAAAAGCGCACAAGAGAAGCTGACAGATTGTTGGAGGATGCGAGAGAGAATGTGGGAGCACCATCTTCTCAGCACAGTCAGAGGAGGTCAGCTGAGAGGTACAATGGATACATGGCCCTTGCTGGGGAATGTGTTGAGACTAAGCCATCTTCCTTTGAGGAAGCAGTGTAGCAACTAATTTGGGTTGATGCTATGGTGGAGGAGTATGACTCCATAGTTCGTAATAATGTTTGGGACGTGGTTCTGAGACCGGAGAACAAGTAAGTTGTGAGTTTTCATTGGCTTTACAACATAAAGCAAGCTGTTGATGGTAGTATGGAGAAGCATAAGGCAAGATTTTTTGCCCATGGCTTTTCACTAGAGAGGAGGATCATGTTGTTGCAGTATATTTCGATATAGGAGAAAGATGCTGACATTTTGACAAAGGCATTGTCAAAGTGTAAATTCTAGTTCCATAGAGACAGAATCAGGGTGGCAGATAGTCCCTTTCTTGTTGAGAGGGAGTGTTGAAATATGGCAACAAGAATATTCCAAATTTAATTTGTCCTTGAATTAAATTGTGAATTAAAATCTAATTTAGTTTTAACAACTACTTGGAAATAATTTATTAATTTATTTTAAATTAATTAGTTGGAGAAATTCAAGTTAGAATTTTTTTGAAGTCATGCAAGAGTTATCCCTTAAATTAAGGAGATAATATTGAGTTATATTTGAGTTGTAATTAGTTAACTCAGTTTAATGAGCTAAGTCCAATTAAATTAGTTCCAAATTGTTTGAGGAACTAATAGTGAGTTAATAGTCAGTTGATGCATTAATGCAATCAACTAGTGCTACTCCAGTTAACTGAAGATTCCCTCATCAGAAACTCATGCATGTCTATTCTAAGAAATACTAGTTGAGATTAATGTTCAAGGACAATGTACTATCAGTTGCATGTGTTTTCTCATGGAGAAAACTCATGCATGCAGTCAAGGATTTATCCTTGAGGATTGCACAGTTTTGAAGAGGTTCTTCCACTTGGTAATAGGAAAATCTTCCACAAGGAACAACACAAGGAAATAGGAGCTTGCAGGGCAGAGAGGAAGGCGGGAGAGAAGCCAAGATTTCCTGTGAGCATTTGTGGGGATTGTTCTAAGAGCTAGCTAGTTGTGAGAGCTAAGGCTTTGTCTAATTCCTATGTATTTCCACAATGTATGATAATACAATAGTGTGGGGTTTTTAGCTGAGGATTTCCCCAAAGTATTTTATTGTGTATTGTGTCATTGATTCTTCTTATTTTGGTTATATTATTGAGCTCGACCTTTAAGTTTCCGCAAATTGATAGTACAAGTAGGTTATAGTATTCTGCTTTGTTTTATATTGCATTATTGGGTTAACCTACCATCAGATTTTCTACAATTCATTCAAATAGCAATGGAGACAACCAAAATATAAGCACCCATCCATGGTTATTGACAAATCACCAAAGAAATCATGTTAAAGATGTTATTGTAAAAAATAAATTTCCAACTAGATTTGCTTCATAAATAAAGAATATCCTAACAAAGAAAGGTGAATTAGGTGGGCTAAAAAATCCTGATTGGCATACATTCACTAAGGTAATTATTTTGGTGTATATATATTTTATATATTCATGAAACATCTTGTTAATTAGAGCCATATTTTCTACTAATTTGGGAAAAAATAACATTCGATCATTATTTTTGTTGCAATATGTTCTACCTTTATCTCTCCCAGAAAACTTTGACAACAATGTCAAACAAGTTATATATGATCTTGGAAAATACATGAGGTGAGTGGAGATGTGCGAAGTGTAATTTGTTCAATAAGTTGTTGTGTCGCATATTTTTCACTACATGTGTTTTTCTTTTCATCATGTACTATATTTCTTTTGTTGAAACCTGTGATTTGCTTGCTTCATTTGTAGATGGTTGTCATCTAAAGAAATTGATAAAGAATATATATGTATTTGAGAAAACAAATTCCTCGTCTAATGTGTGAAATGCAAAATTATCTACCTTTGACATTTTTGAATGCATAAGAACACTACCTCATACACCAAATCAAGGAGATTGAAAACTGTGGACCTGCACACACAAGATCAATGTGGATGGTTGAGAGGCACTTGAAATAAATAAAGGCTTTGGTTAGAAAAAGAACATGTCTTCAGGGTTCTATGGTAGAGGGATATATGGTATATCAAGCCATGGATTATATTCATCAATATAGTGATGAAATAGGAAAAAATATTAATGTATTGGATCCCATTGGGGATGTCAACTCTATAGATGATTTTGAAAGGGAGCACATATTAGGAAAAGGTAGAATGAGCAAAGTGATGTGTAAGTAGATAGTGGAGATTTATAACACATTTGACTTGTTTGTTTTTATGTATATCATACTTATTTAATTTTTCGTCTTCCTACATAATCCAATATTATGAAGGCATAACATGGTAACTAGTATAATATGTGATTTTTTTTTATTTTTATAATACAGTTGGTCGAGAGTGGGATGCAATAGATTTATACATTGCAAACAATAAAGATTGGATGAAGGTATGGATTGAATGAATAAAACAAGCTAATAATGGTAGGTTATCATGGTATGTTGTGTCTTCATTGGTCAAATAAGCTCAACGTAGTGGAGATACCAATCTTACATAGGGGGAATTTGATTCAACATATGGTTTAAAATATTATGAGGAAAGCATATTCACGCATACTAATTTATTTTACAATTATATTGATGCAACATATGGAGTGTTTTTTTCTTAATTTTCAAAAATTTCAAGTATAAATATGCATGCTTATCAATTTAAAATGCATTGTTTATGTATTTGATGTATTGCAGTTAAAACACCATAACAAAATGTGGTGCAATGGCCACAGATTTCACATCAAAAGGTTGGATGAAAAGATGAAAACTTATGATAGTAGGACAACTGTAACATTTCAAGTTATCAATTTTTCCTCTAGAGGTAACATACATCCAGAACTATCTAAGAATCGACACTATGGGTATCTGCATGATATACTTGAGTGTGACGTTGAATCCTTCAAATTCTTTTGTTCGATGTCAAATGGTTTAGGCTATGAATCCAAGAATGTGACCCTGATAGAACTGTTATTGAGCATGCTAACGAATTTACCATGGTTGATACAAGGAATCTTGAGCCAAGATTAGAGAGATATGTTCTTCCAAGCCAATGTGAATAATTATTTTATGTAAACATTCCAGGTAAAGTGGGTTGGTCATACGTTGTTAGTTATGATCCCAGAGGAAAGTCCGTAAAGTATAATGTAGCGGAAGAAGATGATGTAGAGGAGTAGGGGGTTCATGCAGTGTCAGATGAAGATGTTGAAGAAGTTCAAGGAATATATGTTAATTAATACAATGTTAATTTGGATGAACTATAAGATATTGACATTGTGCTGGACAAATAATTTGAAGAAGTTGAACCAAATGTAGAATATCATGTTCCAGATGATGATATAGATGATGATGATGATGTTAATATGGTGAATCCTTTGTATATGAATTATGAACTCGATGATACAGATGATGAGATGGATGAGGAAGAAGATTAGTGATATCAGCATTTTGAAAAGTACGAGTTATGTCTTTACATGTTTTTAGTTGGTTTGTTCTCTTTTGTTCACCTTAAATTTTTATTTTCCTAGTTTTTATGTTAGAATGTTACTACATTTTTTTCAAATATATTATAGTAGATAGATTAGGTATGAGGAATTGAGAGTGATGTGAGGGGGGGAGGTGCCATATTAGCTTCCACCTTCACGTAGTTGTATTTTTTAAGTAGAGAATATATTATTCTTGAAACAAAGAGAACCCCATTTACGTTTATACCATAATCTCCAATTTTCAATTTAACAATTCGTTAAGCAAACATACCAGATGAGTTGGGTGACAGGTGAACCCAATGACATGACGTCGGGTAGAAATGGGAAGTAAGGTCAGCCCATGACTTCCCATGAATTGAATTCCCACCAGGGTGTATCATAATGATTTTTATAAAATTGGCTAAATTAATTTTTAGGTGGTAAAAGTCGGTTTATAATTGATTGATTATGAATCATGGGTGTAATAACAAATGAAAATATTTTGTTTTCATCTATGAGATAATGATTTGTGTCGGATTATTTGACCAGCAAGGCGAATGCCCATTCCCTAGATGCACCTATTGATGAGCCCCAAAAATGTACAATTATTTGGGCTCATTCAACTTCCTAATTTGGCTTAGTCCACCATTCTCATTTGTTTATTGCATGTTTTTGATTATTTTTATGTTAATAGAGTGAATTTGGTTAGTCATTATGCCAACAAGTCTAATGGGTGCTTGGTGTAGCCTTGTTGGTCAACTTGGAGACAAATTTGCAGGTCTTAATGAGCACTTGGCAGCCAAATTCGTGGGAGAACAAGCAAGAGGATTTGTAGGAAGGTGTCCCCCTCATTTATGGGCCCTTACCTCGAATTCTCCACCATCAGCTCGGAGTTCAAAGGCCACCAAATCAATTAGCACAAGGGCAGCCAAGCAGCTCGGAGTTCAAAGGCCACCGAATCAACAAGTCAAGGGCAGCCAAGCAAGTCAAGTTGGGCTGCTGTTAAATCAATTAGCACAAGGGCAGCCAAGCAAGTCAAGAAGGACTGCTGTTAACTGCAAGTCTTGGGCAGCCGAGTCCCTAACTTTTAGGAGGACTATTGGGTCCTCAAATTGTATAAATAAGAAGGCTTGGGGCCTCATTTTGGTTAGCTAGTAGGCAGCCATTTGATAGTCATTTTTAGCTGGTAGTTAGTCATTTTTGGTTAGCTAGTTAGTCATTTTGTTTTAGCCATTAGTTAGCTAGCTTGTAATTCGATTTGTAGGCCATGGATTAGTTTTACTTTCAGCTCTTTCTCAAGCTCTCCTTGTGGACAGTTTTGATGTAACTTTTCATTCTTGGTTAATAAAAATGGATCCAGCTTTGCACCAGCTCTAAATCTCTCTTGGGAGGTTGTAGTTCTTGGGGTTGGGCCCATCTCAAGCACCCAGTACCTCCCTTGTTTATATTTATGTGTCTTTGCTGCATTCTCATAATAAAATATGTTATTTGTATTTAAATGATGCATTTTCAGTTGGTGACAGTCATAATCATTTGTTTCATTTACACTCCTCTTTCTCGTTCCATTACCATCTTCTCCATCTTGATCACGCATGCAAACATATCTCCTCGACCTTCACTTCGTTCTGTCCTCTCCCAAAGTCTTCCACTCCTCACGTAACTTCATTTCCCAACCTTTCATTGACATAACCCTTTATCTTCAACCTACTCCCTACACTCATTTCCCATCTTATTCCTTCACTTCTTTTCCATCTCCAGCCTTATCGGTCCCTCTCATCTCTCTTCCTCCCACATCACTCCAACACTCCATCATCTCCCAAAACCTCCACGGGCAATCATCCTGTAGAATTGCACAGAACATCCTGTAGAAGACTTACAGGACTATCCTGTAGAAACCTCTGAGTATCCTG
>APFE031147822.1:19438-64941 GCA_000404065.3 Pinus taeda | reverse complement strand
TGATGCCACAATGTCGTATCTTCTCCTGTAGAGGTTAAAGGATTAACAGAATTAGAAATACTATTGCATAAATACAATGTACCAACCTTTTCTCCTTTCGTTATTACTACGGCTCCTTTAGTGACCTTCCAGGTTTTATCTGTAAAAGTAGTCACACAGCCTTCACCTCCCAACTACCATATTGAATCAATTTTTTCTTCAGATCTAGAACATGCCTTACCTCCTTCAATAGCCATTGATTTTCATTTTGTTGTTTTATGAAAACTGTACCCATTCCAATGATTTTATAGGGTTTATCACACCCCAATCGAACATGTCCAAAATCTCCTTGAACATAATCATGAAAATGTTTCCTATTAGGTTTGGCACGGAATGAGGCCCCTGAATCTACCACCTAGGCATCAATAATATTTTCTACTGAAAAAATCAAAGCATCTTGCAACACATCACTTAGCATGTTCACTTCATGATTGTTTTCTTGTTGTGTCTCCTTCTTTTCCCTTCTGAGACTTGCAACCTTTCTTCAAATGTCATTTTTTCCCACATTTCTAGCACACTATTCCCGATCTGGACTTGGATCTACCTTTCCTTGACTTACTGCGATATCCTGGGCTCTTTCCTCTTTCCATTTTTATTCCCCTAGTCTCTGCAATCAAAGCATTACTTGATCTCTCAATGGATATTTTCCGTCACATTTCCTCACTAAGGATTGCACCGACAACATCATCAAACTTTAAAGTACTAGATCTAGAGACAGAGTTATTAATGGTCATAACTAAACCATTCCAACTTTCTGGCAATGAGCACAGAAATAACAGAGCCCTAACTTCATCATCAAAAGTTACCCCTACAGAACTTAACTGGCTGCTAACTGTATGAAATTCATTTAAATGATTAACAACAGATCCACCTTCTAACATCTTCATATTAAATAAATGCTTCATAAGAAATACCTTATTTGAGGTCAATGGTTTTTCGTATAGTTTGCCCAATGCCGACATTAAACCCTCTGTTGTCATTGCCTTTGAAATATTAAAGGCTACTGACACCACTAGGCACAACCATATTGTTCCAAGTTTCTTTCTGTCAAGAATTTCCCATTCTGTATCTGTCATACTCATCGGCTTCTTTGTCTTTCCGCTCAATGGTAGGTACAGATATTTTTGATACAAATAATCTTCCACAGTTGGTAGTTTTGGCCATTAAATCTTTTAACCCTAAACCTACCATCTTCCACCATTTCTCCCACTCGAACCAAGAACCCTTAGCTCCTGCGAGTTTATCAGCCAAATAGACCTTCGGCTCTAATACCAATTGTTAGAAAATTATATATTACATAGTAATGGAACACATAAAATATATTGCAGAAATATAAACACAGAAAATGCATAAAACAAGAGAGACACAGATATACGTGGTTCACCCAATTTGGGCTACATCCACGGAGAAACATCGAGTCCTTCCTTTTATATTATCCAGCAAAATGAAGAGATACACCCTACAGCAGATTCATTCTAATTCCCTCTTCGCTCTCAATCTCCTCTCTCTTCCTCACTCAGAATACAGATCTCAATAGACGCAATATAATTCCATCATATATTATGAGGGGTTGCCTTTTAGGACAAAAAACCCTAAATTAAACATAACTTCTAGCATCAAATCTTCGCCTAATGAACAACCCAGATTGACTACGAAGCTACAATAGTTTACAAGGCAATTTTACATCTATTTTTTGCTTCGAGGGCGCTGCCCCCGATCCCCCGCTAGGGGGGTCTCCCAAAGATCGCAGTCGCCCCCCCTTGCAGCATACATTTTACGGTGGCGTTTCCACCACATTACAAACTTGGGTCCAATGTGGTGATACCTCTAAATAAAGAAGATAATTAGGCTCCACACCCAACAATCTCCCACTTGGATATTGATTATAACAACTCCACCGTTGCTTCATTTGTTGGAAAATGACTTCACTTTGGACCTGGATGTTTCTCATCTTCTTCATCATACTTGAAGACCAATTGAAACTAAGCATAATCTCAGTATCTCCTTGGTTACAACTTTTGTTAACATATCTGCAGGATTCTGGCTAGTGTGTATCTTTTCCAGCTTCAATTGTCCATCTTCCAACACTAACCATATGAAATGGTACTTGAGTTGTATATGTTTAGTCTTGGAATGAAATGCAGAGTTCTTTACAATATGTATGGCACTCTGGTTGTCACTGTATAGCTGCCCAACTCCTGCTTCTTACCCAATTCATCTAGAAACCTTTGCAACCAAATCATTTCTTTACTAGCCTATGCAGCAGCAACATACTCTGCTTTCATTGTTGAGAGTGCAACAACACTTTACTGTATTGAAACCCAATTGACAGTTGTTCCACCTATTTCAAACACATACCCTATTGCGCTCCTCATGTTATCTCTATCACCCGCCATATCTGAATCAACATATCCCTGGACCCCCCTTGCAGCATACATTTTACGGGTGACATTTCTACCACATTATGAACTAGGGTCCAATGTGGTGATACCTCTAAATAAGGAAGATAATCAGGCTCCACACCCAAAAATTTGCATGCCCCAAACATAATAACTCAACTCGAGGTACATGCCCCCCAAGCTTCATTTCATTCACCTATGTAGACTATTGGTTACTAACAGGTGGATGGAATGAAGGTTAACTTATGAGATCCAGTGAAAGACTTGACTAGGAATTTACAAGATCTAATCAAAGACTCAAATTGGAAGGGGATTGTTTCATTTTTTAATGAGCTTGACACATGAAAAGAACCATGCTCATGACACCTTGCTTCATTTTTTTAATGAGCTTGACACAAGTAAAGGAAATCTGTTGTCAAAACTTTGATTCATTTTTTAAGGAGCTTGAGATAAAAAACAGAATTGTGCTCCAAGAACCTTGATTCATGGTCCATAAGAGGTGATGACTTCCAAGAGGTTCTCATCATATGGGAGAACAATGCTCTGGAAGGGATGCATGTCAAGGGATCTAATGGAAATATCAGGCTCCAATGCCCCAAGTACATGATGCACTATATCACTGACTAGATCATCAATAGACGCGGGATGGAACAGGTGGTCACATAATTAACCTATGGCAAGGGTGATACCACTTTCATACAAGGAAAATTTAGGGAAGATGGTTGATTGGGACCCAAATTAGGACCAACACAAAAAAGTTGATCAATGGCCATGATTATTCTTTCATGCAGAAAACATATCACAAAGAGAGAAGAGACAAGAGCTCCCATGACATAAATATAGTCAAGGCCAAGAAGTAAACTAAAATCCAATGGGCCTTGGACAACCATCCCATCGATATAGATGATTTTTCCTCCCAAAGTAATAGGAAACTTAGGAAGGAACCCTAATGGTTGACTGGTTCCTCTGTTAAAAGCCAATAGATTCTGGGTAATGGGCACAAGCTATGAAGATCCTAAATCTTGCCAAGTAGTTGAGGACAAAATACTGACAGATGCATCTTCATCTATGATTGTGCCAAGTACGATTACATTATAAGCATGTACTATGATCTGAAATGGCACATAATAAGGAAGATGATATCCTGCTAGTTAACTCCAATCAAAGGAAGTGACCATACTACTTGAAGGGTGTGCCATGGGAATGGGAGAAATACCTCCTTGGATTATGGAAATGAGAGGATCGCTCCCCTGTACCGTGGGAACATGAGGATTGCCCCCCAATTCATTGGAATCTAAAGAAACAAGAAGAACCTGAGCGGTATGAAGTTCACTCTCTACGGGAAAGGTACGATCAAGTAAAAATGGAAACGAGTCAACCGTTTTCTCAACCAATGGTTGATTGGGAACAGACTCATGGGATTCACTTTCAGGGAGAGTGGAATTGACTAGAGATGAATTATAATCAATCACTTGGTCAACTGGTGGAGGATTAGGGGAAAGCTTTCGACAACCAGTTGGAAGACAAGGTCAAGAAGTTGTAAGGTTTTCCAACACTTTTTAGGCTTCGTCCATATATGGACAAAGGTCAATAGGATGATTCCCTTCACATAATCTATAGGGAAATTTTACTTTACCCCTTTTCCCATGGACCTTATTATCACTAGTTGAGTGTTTGTCACGAGTATGATCTCTAGATGCTGATGACAAAGGATGATGTGAGCCTGTAGACCACACTTCTCATATCTTGGGAATACCAAGACAATATCTAAGAAGTTGATCACCCTTACATAACTTGCAAGGGAATTTAACTTTACGGGGCTAATTGGAAGGTTTATCCCTACTAGTTGCATCCATAGAAATGGTTGCTTTGTTTCCCCTTGCTTATTGTTCTTCTTCTTAATCTTCCTTTTCTTCTTCTTCTTATCCACCTAGTTACTAACTTGTAGGATTTCACCAGACGAAGAGGAAGAAGAGGAAGAAAATCAAATAGGTGAAGAAGGCTTAACTTTCATCTCAAAGTTTACTTTTCTAACTGCATTAGATTAAATTGCATTGAAAATTCATTTTGGGATTATCATTGAGCATAGATTACATTGCCATTTCTTTTATGATTTCCTTTTCTTATGATTTTCAATTTCTTTTATGATTTCGTTTTAGGTGAAGAAGGCATAGATTACAATACCATTTCTTTTATGATTTCCAAAAGAACTAATAATGCTTTAATCAATAGAAAATCAATGTTCCTTCCACACACACAAGAAACAAACAATAAATTCAATTGACCTAAATAACTAAAGGCTCAACCAACATTCACTTTCACTACTTCAAACAATGGGATGGAATTTTGAAAAACAATAAGAAATAAACCAAAATAATGGAAAATTCAATGCATACAGAGTAGGAGGACACTTCATAGATCAACACACACTAGACCTTTCTTAAAGAAACCCAAAAAATTATTGATCTCTAAGGATCAGTGTGACTGTAACAGTTAAAACCCGTGTTGACAGAGCTTTCTACGTGACTGTAATGGAAACAACCACACTGGCAGTGCGACTGTTTCTAGATAAAATGCGTTGGGCGAGAAAGAAGGAAAATGAAAATAAATTCAAAGAGAGATCCAAACTTGACATTCTAAAGATCATACTACTCAAAATGCAGACCCATAATGAACCTAATCTACAGATCACTAGGAGGTTGGCCAAACTAATCTAAAAGACCAAACATAAAAAAGGAGGTTTGAAGGGATATAATCTTCCCAATGGAGTGGCCATTTTTTTGTGCAGGAAATCTTTTTTCTCACAGAAAAAATCCATCTAGTCCTATGGGAGGATCTAGAAACAAACAAAGACAACTAAGTGCAAACTTTCCTAGTTTATACCAAGAAAACAAAGGAGGATAAATGACCTACCTCACTCTGATGCTAACGTATGTTGGTGTCATCCTTGATTCTTCCACTTCCAAGCTCAATCTCCTTTTCGTCATTATGGATGAATACCTACAAGGAAAATCACGTGGAGATAGAAAATTCATACATGGAAAAAACCATTCTAATATAAACCATATAACAGATGGAGTATTATACTAAATGAGCAATGATTAACACATTTATGGAAAGAAAACACATAATGTATTATTGATAGATAGTAAAGGGATCATTACAACCACTTAAGCCTTGAAGTTGGAAGCCTCCTTTAGGTGAGTTTCCAAGTCCTAGCCTTAACCTTCAAGCACCCCTTTCTCCTTAGCAAAATGGGCAGCATTTGAGCATAGTTCAGCACTAGGAAGGCAACCAAGAAATAGCCAAAAAGTTGTGGATAGTAGGGATATTATTTATAGGGAAGGAGAGGGAGTTTAGGATCCATAAAAGGAGGGAGAGGTTCCACATCTCAAGGGAAAGATACATGAAATTAGGATCAAGGACCAAGAATGGGACATCTCATTCTGATCTGCATTAATTTGTAACTAGCTCTTTGTTCTCAATACTTCTAGTAAGAGAAGCTTCTCCTCCACTTTAGGAAAAAAAAAATTGAAGAGGTTCAACACGGGTTTTCCTGATAAAATCTACACTGACAGCAATAAGGCACCAGCATGGGTCACTAGTGATGCAAAAAGTGTTGATCTTGAAAACAAGGTTTTTTGACAAGTTTCATCATAATGCTTTCAAGGCAGGTTTTCTTCTTTTTTTCGAGGATGATTTTGAACATGTTTCATGGTTAATACTGTTATCACTCAGGTTGTTCCCTACTTCCTAAAGGGAATACGGCCAAGGTAACCACTAACTAGTCTTTTAGTTACAGGTCCTAGCCTACCTGCAACCAGAGAGGGCTCTCTCTTTATAATTTAGCTTTGTTGGTGGGTGATTTTTAGGCTAGTTATGGAGCACTGATTTTGTTTTAGATTTGGTTGGTTGGTGAATTCAAACAGAGCTGAGATATGAATTACAGAACAGTTTGGGCCATTGGGAAATGGAGTTCATGACTGTGTACTGCTGAAGTATTTTTTTGAAGGAAGAGTATTGTTGCAAAGCCAGGTAGGCATCTGTGGAACAATCTTTTAATATTAGGTGATGGATTTATGGAATTAGTGAGTGGAAGGCAGTTAAGAATCTTCCACTATGCTAACAGGGGAGAAAATGAGAGTATTTGTTTAAGAGCAGTTAAGAATTCCTAAACAATATTCACAGTGAGAGAATTAGTTTAAATATGAGCAATTAAGAATTCATATCCATGGCTAATCCTGAAGAAAACATAATTAGAAAAACAGAGATTGGAGCATAGGGGTATTTAAACAAATCCTAAGCTATTCTTTTTCCCTGTTACTATGATCATGAAACATATGTGAATTTTTTGCATACATAGACAAAAACATGGTTCAGAATAACTTATTGTTCCATTAAATGACACAGGAATTCTGCAACATAACACAGTCTTTCATTTCCACCTTCAGACAGTATAGGAACCAGGAACTCCACCAACAATTTGTATTAGCAAAAGTCTGAGATATACAATGCAGCTCTTCTGAGAGAGTTTCACTACAACCGACCCTCAATACGTTCTATGAGGGGATATATATACAAAATAGGATACAAAATATCTAGACAGTGAGTTATTATGTAATAAATTACATCACCAACTCTCTTACAAAAATAAATGAAAGAAATAACTATAGCAGTTAATGTTAATATGGCAGTTGTCTTTCTGTCAGACAGATTTTGACTTTTTGGGATCAACAAAGTTGGTTGTAGCTGCATTTCTAAATCTATGTTTGTTGAGCACGTTGTCTGAGTTCTTTGATGAGTCACTGCACTGATGCTTCCTGTAATACCTGTGTGCTTGATTCTTTGCTGACCTGTACTGTGACTGAGATCTGAATTTTGACAAAAAGGAAGAATATACTTGAATCACCTGGGCAGTACTTCCATCATTGCCTGCCACCAATCAGCTAGAGGTAGCTGATGTCTCCTTATTTTTATGAGTGTTTCATCTGCTTCAGTATATCTATAGAAATTTGGAGGCACTTCAAACAGATGATTAATCTCATGCTCAATAAAAAAAAAAAAAAAAAAAAAAAATCTCTAATTTATCATACAGAGACTGCCCAGAGGGAGATCCTGCTTCTTCTGTGGAGCTGGTGGATGTTGTAATCTGATTTTCAACATAATTGTTGATCCTTGTGATGTATTGCTCATATGATAGCAGTTGTCCAGTACCAGTCACTAGGCTAGGCAATCCTCTATCTTGCAATGTTGTTATCTTTGCCCTGAAATCATCTATTTCTGCCTTCATATCCTGACATTTCCTTTCTAAAGTCTGTGTGAAATTTCTTAAGGTTAGCACTTTCTTGGCTGTCAGGATAGTGTCTGTTCTACTGTGTATATCTAGTGCTGCCAATTCTTCCTTAGTGTGAGTATTAAGGAAATGTATCATCTTATTAGCCTGCTCAGGCATAATTCCCAGTATTTTTCTGGCCTTCTGTATTTCAACATGAGTTATGCCTGTCAATTCAATTTTCTCATATATTGCTTGTATTGACCTCCATTGGTCATGGATTGATTGGCCAATTTTGGCCCATAGAATCTTCTTGATCTCAGCCAGAGTTTTGCCCAGAAGTAGTACTTTTTCTAAGGCCTTCACTCTGGCCTCTAAGGCTTTTATCTCCCTTTGCTTCTCTGCCACTGTCATTTTGGACTTATCATAGCTGGCCTCTAACTTGGCCAGTCTTTCTTTGGCTTCATTAATTTCTGTCACTTGAACGTCAAGTTCCTTGACAGCTTTCATTAAGTCCTCCATGCTCATACTTGATTATGGTGCTTCTGTTGTTGTTGTTGTTGCTTTCTGTAGCTGATG
Organism: Pinus taeda; assembly: GCA_000404065.3. Lineage (NCBI taxonomy): Eukaryota > Viridiplantae > Streptophyta > Pinopsida > Pinales > Pinaceae > Pinus > Pinus taeda. Next base: position 56,652 of record APFE031147822.1, on the reverse strand, counting down.
TGGCTGTGGTAGGTGCTGGAATGGCAGGAGGAGCTGTTGTTGTTTGTGTAGGAGGAGCAGGGCCAAGAGTTGTAGAAGTTTGAGGCGGTTGGGAGGTTGACTCCCCTTGCTTGTCCTGCAATGCCTTTTCCAATTCTACTTCCATTTGTAGTATTCTCTGATTCATATTCAGAAGCAGATCCATGGTCTCATCAACTTGCTTTTCCTATGCAAGTTCTGTTGTTTGAGGGTGAATGGTTGCAGGCAGCTTTGCCTACTCCCTAAGTGCAGCAATGTCATCCTCCTTTTTCTTCATAAGGGCCTTAATACCCTTTGGATCTTTAGGATCATGTCCTAAATCAATAATTATGTCTTCCAGAGTTTTTATTCTATTGTCCTTAGCAGTAGAAGACATCCTTTCCAAATCTAGCTATGTATTGGTAATTTTTAGCGACTCTTTTAACTGATGGGCCAGCATGGCCCTGTCTGCAAGTGTAGCATACACCATCTCCCCTGTTTTCTTGTGCCTATTTGATCCATGGGATGTGTGTTCTTGGAGAGGACCTCTAGATTTGTCTTTGTGTAGTCTACAGCTGATTTGGGCTTTGGAACCTTAGGCTTAAAATGAGTCAAAATCATTTTATCCTCCTTGATATCATATGCTGCCATCAATCTTTGTTGCTTGGAGGGTGTTACCTTTAGGAATTGATCATAAAGTTGAACTCTCAAGAGTTCATTTTGTGCCTTAATCTCCATAAAGGTTCCTTTGATTCCAGCTGGTTGCTTGCCTTGTTACCTGGAAGAGGACACCTCTGTACTTTGCTGCATACCTTGTTCCTGCTGGAATGAGCTGGTAGCAGTTTGCTGGCTGGATTCTCTTTCTCTGCTTTGGCTTTATACCTTTTCTTCACTGATGTGTTCTTCTTCAGCCTGAGGGTCAATCCTTTGCCTCTTGGTCTCTGGTTGCTGTGTTGACCCACTTGGAGGTGTGGGCTCCTCTCTATCCCATTTTCTGCCTCTTTCCTCATTGAGAGGAGTTTGCAAGACTAGAATTTGGGATGCTTCTGCTTGTTGTAGAGGGGCTTGCCCTTGACTTTTACCTTTTGAAGTGGTGGGTTGTTCTGCCTGTGTTTCCTGTTGTACATCCATCACTTCTTTTCCTTTTGTTGTGGTTGTTGTTGTTGTAGATGCCTGTTGGAATGTCTGTGGGGTTGTAGCAGTGGATGTGCCTTCTCCAACTTGGATTGGTAGCTTGAATGTCACCTGCTGAAAAGTTAGTCAAGAGTTTTTTCTAAATCTTTCATAGTTTGCTCCATTGTCTCTTCTTGAGTAAATTCCTCAACTAATGTCCGAGGCACCCATTCATCTTGGTTGGAAAAATGTTCAATTTGTGGATATGGACAATGTTTATAGGCTAACAGCCTATATTTGACTCTTCTAGCACTGATAAAGCCATTAGGGTCATAAGGGACCCACCAGAAACTCCTTTTAAGTTTAATCTGTTGCCCCAATATTTGATCAGCCTCTTGCCAACCATCTTTCTTGTTCATGATGAAGGGGCCTAGACGGTCTCTGAATTTCAGGTTTGCTTTCTTCTTGGCACTATGAAAGTGTGTAAGATCAGAATTGATGAGTTGCCTATAGTATTCCAAGGCAAACAATCTCATAGGCACATATCTTGGGAGCCTGTAAGGACAGAGCTCACAACCATAGACCTTGATGACTGTGTGATTCTGGTATAGATACCAATCACCTATTTTGTAATTCTTGGACAGTTGTAAGATTTTCTGCATGTCATTTGACAATCTGGCAGGAGGAGTTCTTTTCAAGAGGCATGTGACTGGATAGACAAACTAGTCAATGAATTCACAGTAGGAATAAGGAGAGCTCTGGACTTGATGGAAAACTGAAGACCAGAAGATGACAGACCTCCTCTCACCCTGTGAATCCAGCTTCTTGATAGGGCATTGGAAGCAATCTGTCTGATAGTACATGAAAAAGTGATATATGTATGATGAATATTTAAATATTGCCTCCCTATCCAGCTTTAGTAGTTGGTCATGTATCTTGTTGGCAATAAACTTGGCATAGTTGTATTTTATAGTAGGGGGCTTCCCAAGGCTATATGCAGATAACAAGACCAACACAGTTTCATCAATATGTTCATTTGTGGAGAAACCCAGCACAGAGGATATCATGTCCACAAGTAGCTTGCCTACCTCATTGAAATTTACATATAGGAAAGGAGGTGGCCCAGTAGGTTGGCGGTCTGCTCTCATGAAATTTTTGGCAACTATAGCAATCTCAGTGCTAGAGAGCTTGGAGCCTTCATCCAGTAGGTGCTTTATGGAAAAAGGGTAGAGCAGTTGGGTCTGCTTGAAGTTGAGCATTCGATTGATGGAATCAGGAGTAATGTAAAAGAGTATGCTCCCAGATGGAGACTTAACAGCTCTGAGGCTTTGGTCATAATTCTCAACACAGAGGTGAATGATTTCAGGAAAGATATTCACAGAGGGAAAGAAGTAGATGGGAAAATTTGACTCACAGATGCCATACATATCATTGTTGTTCAAGTAGCTATTCCTCAGCTGGCAGAAGGTCTGTAAGTGGTTCCTCTCTCCCACAAAATCTTGAATGAGGAAATCATTGTCCACTAAAGGCATTGCTTCAAGCTCCTTGCTGGGTGTATTGATAGGAGAAACATCTAGAGCTGATGGAGTGGCCATGTTTAAACCTTTCTGGATTAGTACTAGAGCTTAGGATTAATGAAAAGGCTGAAGAATGCACACTGAATTTGTACTTGGGACTGACTAGTTTTCAGAGTTTCAAAAGACTTTTTACAGGGTTGATGAACTGTGGGGCACTCTGTGGAAAAACTAGAATGTTTTGAGCTAAGTAGCTGGAGTTTTGCAGAGGGAATTCTAGTAAGGGATTAATGCACAGTTGTATGCACTTCAGTTGGCAGGCTCAGGCTTTATAATCACTCTTTAACGGTGAATTTTGTAGGAGGGCGCGGGTTTTAACGAGTTTTGTTAAAGTAGGAGCTTTACCAGGAATTTAGGCAGTTTTTAGTAGTTAATTGAATTGTGAGGAGCTTGCAGAGATTTTTTGTAGGTAACTAGGAGAAAAATGGCAAAAACAGGGGTGAAATAGGTCGACTACGGGCGAATACCTGGTTTTGTAGCTCCGAGGGCATTGAATTGGTACAATGGCAAGCAATCAACTTGAATTTAGTAGGTGGTGGCAGCTCGAACGGTTGAATTGTGAGTTTGGCAGCAAATCGTCGTAAAATCATGCATAGCACTCCGAAATGAGTGGTGAAAATGACACAAGAACGGCTCTTTCGCGTGGTTTTATGCGAAATTAGGACTTTTTGGCGTTTTTGGCGCTTTTCGGCGATGATGTCAGCATTATGTCATCAGTGGGTCCCGGGTACGACAGGGTGATGTGGCAGCTGACTTGGGTGACAACATGGCGGTGACGTGGCGGCTGACGTGGGTGACAACATGGCGGTGACGTGGGTGACAATGTGGCGGTGACACGGTGGCGGGGCATGGACGCGGATGGATGACGTGGAGGCGACTTGGAGTAGTGACGGGGACCATGGGCGTTGACATCATGGTGACGTGGGTATGACGTCACAGGGCAGGAAGGCGGTTTCCAGTTTCCCCACACCACCTTTGGGTCCTGAGCAGTATATAGGGGGGGGGGGCTCCGACCAACCCGGGAGAGAGACGCGTGGCGGGGGTACAGCGGTGAAACCACCAATCCCCCGGATGCTAAACCTCTGCCTCCTCCCTGGTGAGATTGACCGCCCACCTTTGGATCGGGATCGCCAACGATCGGACGGCTGGCGGGAAGTGTGAGGTGACGGCAGTTTATGACACGGGACTCGCCCAATTTAAATAATGAATTAAATTAAATGTGAGCGGGGTGGGGTTTAGACTTAGGGTTAGGCTAAGGTTTATTAAATGCGCCCATTTATATGTTTATTTAAAAACATTATAAACCCATGTGTTAGCGCGGGAGGGGTAAAAAGGGGTTATGAGGGCGGAGACTATAGGATTTTAATTTTTAACCAAAGTTTTTGATTAAAACCCATAGTCTAGGGTGGTGAAGGAGGGTTAATATTAGTCCCTGATGGATTAATATTCCCCAAGACATGACTGGATAGCTATATTGCTAGGGGGAGGCTATTTAACTAGATTTTTTTTTGGGATTTTATATAGTTTTAGTAGAATTAGGGAAGGGGAACAATGCTCAGGGAGCTAAATAATAAATTAGTTGTTAATATGACTTTGTGGGGTGAAAATGTAGGGGAAAATGCTAAGCTTTAAGAAGTAAAACTTAGGGATAGAAAATTAGTGAAATTCAGAATAATGATTTTTACACAAGAAATGTGGCTTCCTTTCCTTCAGTAAACTCATAATTTGACTTGGTACTTGTCATGGAATGAAGTGAAACAAGACTCTTGGGCAGATCCCAAGGTCCTTAGGAGGATGTTAACAAATGATGTTTTCGGGAAAAGGGGGAAATTAGTCATGCTTCCATTGTTATGTCATCAAACCTCTGCCATAGTGCCAATACCCTGAATGGGATGAGTCCTTCTTTGATAAGCCAAATGGTAATGACACCTTTACTTCTGCAACATTACACTACTTACCCAACCTAGCAATCCTAACATTTTTTCTTCACTTGAATTGGGTGCACTTGAATTACCAAACCTTGATTGTCCTCTTTTTATTTTGACTGCCCTCCTATCTAAATCTACCCTTATTTCTTCCAAGGACCCAGATTAAGCAGTTGGGCTCCTTCATTCCTCTACCTAACTAGTCATCTGCCAAGCTTGAGCTGTTTGGATAGGAATCATTCTCTATTCTGCAACAAGCAATTTAAACATGGCATGGTCCAGATTAGACTGCTGGGCCATCCATCAAGTATGATTAGCAGCAGTATTTGCAGACTGTGATGCTGCCAAAAGATAGTAGTGGCATTTTGACTGGCCACTTTCCTGGTCTTTAATTTGGGGTTCATTTTCACTATTCTTTTGACCATTTGATTTTCTTGCTTTTGATTATTCTTTTAAGGCACACCCTCTTTTCATTTTTTAATTTTCTTAGTATGTATACAAAATATGGAACCTTTGCAACATGCAATGAGCAACATATTTAGCCCTTCCAATGTCAATCATGAAAGATGAAACCTATTGGTATAGGAACCTAACAAATACACTGACATCTTTAGTTATTTTGACACTTAAGGATACAAGACAAAGAGTGTGAAAAAATATTGTATAACAAACCCACCAAGATAACTCTATAATACAAAAAAAAACCTATTAAGAGGGAAAAACAATAGATGCAATAGGTTGAAGGGCCATTGAAGAGGCCTAATGGAGTCTAATGTGTTCCGAGATGAATGAATGAGCTCCAAACATATTGATAAAGTGGTGGCCCTTTGATATCAAAGAAAATGACATCTGGTGTCCCCAAGTGGCTATGGGGGCACAAAACAACCTCATGGGTCTCCAAGTGGATAAAACAAGCATGTATCCCATTTGTAAGGGCAAGAAGGATGATGCAAGCCCTCTATTTATCTCCCATGGTGAGAAACACCCTCATTCAGGCCCTAGATCAACTACCAAGTGTGTGGTGCACGAGTATAGATGAATGGGCAAGGTGGTCCAGGTGCATCATCATTGTCAAATAAATGGAACATGAGCAAGAAATGGGTGGAACTGAAGGATCCCATGATGTGGCAATCTTCTTTCTATTATAGTGGAGGCCCATGGTTCTCAACGCTTGCCCTACAAATTCCAATATGACCCTCTAAAGGGCTTGGACCCCATATAGGGAGACCAAAACCAAGGTGAAGATCCACCTAAAATCATGTATAAGATCCAATGTGTCCCCTCACCCTCCAGTACAACTAAACATTAGTGAAATTAATTAAATGAGCTCACAATTCATGGAACCAAGTGAACACTTCATGGTGGCATGCCCTTCCATAGTGGGCTTTAGAACATTACAGTGTCTCCAAGTTCAAGAAGAGGGTTAACCAAGGACCTTATTAGGTGGTTTCAAACTCTAAAAGAGGTGACATATCCATGGAACATCCCTCAAATGGCATGTGGCATGTGATATAATGATGGAACAGAATGGGACATCAAGGGAAGGCTCCAAGCCACATGCCACAATACAAGGGTTGTTATGATAGGGGAAGCCCACACTTCGATGCATGACTGCATGAGGGAGAAATTGTGGTACATGAGTTACGCAGACCTTTTCTTTTCCACCCTTTTTCATATGCCTTTTTCCTTTTATTTATTTTTCTTTTATAATTGCTTGGGGTTCCAGGGGATGAGAGCATGATGTGTAAGATATAGCAGTGGATACCCCTTTAAGGTGGAGAAATTCATTTCTGACCAGGGATTGGGACAATCATGGGTTCCTTACTGATGAAAGTGGTGGATATGAGGGACCCTAAGAACCAAGGTGAGGCCATAATGATAGTGGTAGAGCTCATTTTTGAATTTTTCCCATGTGTTAAATTTGTATGTCTCGGCCATCTTTTTCATTTTATGGTACATTTCCTATTAAGAGTGGCCAAATTATTTTTTTTCTTTTCTTTATAGTTGCATCACCTCTGGGGCATCATTCTAGGCCCAACCCAAGGTGTGGAAAGGGGAAGGGGGAGGCTAACTCCTTATGGATCCAGTGGACAAATGTGGACCTAGATGGAAAATATGGTGAATAGGGTTATAATGAGCAGAGGGGAGTGACATATATCATGTCGGGGAGTGGGACCACACAACAAAAATTAGGGATTCTCATGTAGTGACACCCCTAAAGCTAAAGGAGATCCCATGAGATTGGGATACAAGGCTAACCATCGAAATGGATAGAAGAGACAAGAGTACAAACCACACCCAATCTTTCTACCAAATCCCCCCCACTAATCCATGCCCAAAAGTGTCCATAATAAGTAAGAAAAAGTACCCAACTACATAATGAAAATTCATACCTTCAGGGTTGGAAGGCCCACCTTCAAATATATGACCATAACAAATGGACGAGAGCACATATGGTTGGCTCGGTGGTGGAGACAGTGGCACATCAAGCTATCTGGTGGTTGCAAGGGGTTGTTAGTTTCCAGTTGAGGACCATCCAGGAGAAAAAATTCTCCTATGGGTATCACCCATGGGTGGTGGGTAACATCTAGCTCCAACTCAGAAATGATCACTCAAAAGAGTGTAAAAATGTACTCAAACAAGGAGGCCATGAGAACACTAGTAATCTCTTGGGACTGCATACATATTACTTGCACATATCAAAGACCAAGCACATGGGCGACATGTTTTCATAGCGTCTTATGATTACCCATGTGTATATTAGGCCATGGAAATCATCAAGAAATAAAGTTTATTCCAAATGCAATTTAATCTAAATTCCACTACTCTAGCATGATCATAGCGTACGATATTAGTTCTAATATGGAAAACAAACAACATTCAATGCATCCTACCCTAACATGCATATAATACAAGGTCAAGTATCAAGAAAAGGGGTGATTAAACTTAATTTGACCAGTTGTGGCCAAAGTTCGTTGTTGAGTTTAGCAATATAATAATAGTCCTTACTGAACTTCCCATGAATCTTAACAATTATAGGTTTTTTATCAACCAACACCACATCTCCAACCGTGTATTCCTTTTTGGGCTTCCATTTCTTGTTTTTCTTCTAATCGATCCTTTTAAGGATGTGAACCTCTTGAAAAGGAAGAATAAGGGATGGTTTCTCTGTCTCAGAGATCTTGTAATAAGGGATGGGCCCTGGTTTTACCACATGAGTAGGGTACATCGATTCTCTATAAAAAGTAAAGGGAATTCCATCAAACTGTGGAATGGTGACATAAGATACATCTATTTGGAGTTAACCACCCATAGTAGCACCCCATTTCTTGGAGAATAACACTCCCCATACATCGGGACTATCTATGACTACAACATCCATGAGTAATTATATGTCCATATTCATAGCTAAGGAAACCTTTATATCTTCTATGAGGCCCTCTACTTTGACGGGTTAGGAGTTGAAACCACAAATAGCCTTATACCCTCAGGTAATGCTAAGATTTAGTTGCTTCATGACCTTTAATGGCATGATATTTGCAGAAGCCCCTAAATCCAACATACAACTATGCATGAGGAGGTAATTGATAGCTAAGGTGAGAAAGAATGGCTCATGCCCTGGGTTTGAATTGGAAAGGTGTTGGCTTGGTTTGGGCTGACCCAAGTTTGATCTATACTACACACCAACAAAACCCTTAATCATTGGCGCTCTCGGCAACGATCGGCAAGCAAATTGTAGTCTCACCTGGAGTGACTATGGGGCCTTGAAGGATGTGGAGATGTGGTATTATTATGTTCTTTTATTCTTAACATTCATAAATCACTTCGCCACATTAGATAAAACACTTAAACATGCCATATTAAATCATAAACTATCATTATGCTCAAATCAAATTGTAATAATTGCAACTCTAAAATAGATAATAAGCAATTATACACATGAAGACACCAAATTATTGTGGTTCACCAATGATTCTTTGTACAACAAACGGTTCTTGACCTATGCACTAAATTACAAGATGTTTGTGCTCTCAGCTGCAAACTCTGGCCTTTGTGCACTCAGCTAAAGAGCCTCTTCTTCACCACAAAACAACAAATCACAATAATACAACCATAAACGTTGATCTGGATCAATTCAATTATTCTCTCTTTATTATTTCACCCTATATATCCTATTACATTGGAGGGTTACATCATTACAATACCATGGTCCAAATACAATGGATTCCCCAAACAAGCAACTATGGTCCAAAACTATTGATCCCTTACAAAAATAGTGTGATTTTACAAAAATTAAGGGCTTCAACCCACTCTTACGCCCTTATACCACGATGTATATTCCTAGTGCTCCACTGTGCGTTCCACTTCGCACTCCATTGCTCTATTGTGCACTCCACTCCACAAAATGCGGAGTTTTTGCCAAAATCTAGGCCAAGTTGGGTTGTGCCCAACAAGCCCCCAACACTCACATGTGACTCATCCTGAGTCACTCAGCCGTTTTTCCTATGATATTTGTTGTGATGCTATTGTAGGCATTGTTGAACTGCTGCAAAATATTTGTGACATAATTCTCTTCACTACAGACTTCCTCTAGCAATGCTTCTATCACATGTTCCCTAGCCTTCTATACCATTGTTGTCTCCCTATGTCAAAGCTCTTGAAGCTTCTCATCTACTTCTTGGGATAGTTGGAGAGCATCATCCTGGCATGGTTGAGTTCTCTCTGTCAAAACCTGCTCTTCCTTACTCAACTCCTTAATCTTCTTCTAAAGGGAATTTCCCTCATTAATCTTTGTGAGGGTCTACGAGATTGGTAATTTCTTTGCATTTGCCCAAATCTTTTCCAGTTTATACTCCTTTTTCTTAATGCCTTCTTGTAGTTTCTGCACATTTGGATCTTCCTACAGTGAAGTCCAATTCTGTAAAATCTCGTCTAAAAGTTTCACAGAATCTGCCAATGTTGTGGAGATGTTGGCCATTGTAGCCTTCAGGTTAGTCCCCCTCTAGTCTCTTACTTCATGTAGTGTGGTTGGCTATAGCTCACTGATCTGCATTTCATATTTAAATTGTACTGCAGTGATTTTCTCCTTGTATCCTTTAATTGCAAGGTCCATCTTCGTGACCTTTTCCTCCACTGACTCTTCTTCTAGGACATCAAGGTCTAAAATCTCCCAGCATGTTGCTTCAACCACTTACTTGAGCTTTTATTACTGTTGAATTTCTTGATCCATCTCTTGGATTGTCTGGTCGAGCTTCTTCTACAACGAATTTCTCTCTCTTTATACCTGAATATTCAACTGTGAGGTGTGTTGTACACACAGCTTCAAATCTTATATTATCTCCAGGTGTAGCTTATGTAATCTCTGCAATGGTACTGCTACGATGTTCATGTTGACATTCCTCCATTCTTTAGCCTGTTGTTGAACCTCGACGAAGTCAAACTGCAAGGCTCCAGCAGGTATCGATGTTATATGTGCCACAAGCGTAGGCTCTATTTTCCTTTCTTTTCTAATATTCTCCACTACCTGCGTTGGTTGTCTAAATGTTTGTGCCAATATTTTTAATTATGTGATGTGCTCCTGCATGCTTGTTAAAAGTGTACCGTAGAAATCTTCCAACTTATTCCATGATTTTTTTTTCACCTCCTTATTCCTATCCCCAATCTGATCCAGGTCCCCATCAGTAAGGACCATTGGTGTGATATCATTTTTCTTATCTACCTTCTACTTCTTCTTTCTCTTCATGGAAGCTTCACCCTGTGCCTTCCTCTTTTCTACGATAGCTTGTTCGGTTTCTTGCTTTTTAGACTCTTTATTTTGTTCATCACCTTCAGGAGGATCCTAGTGACCCTCGTCATGTTTCTCCTCTTCTTCTGACTCATGCTCATCCTGGTCCTTATCCTTGTCCTTTCCACTCACTTCCCCATGTTTCGATGTGTCCTCCTCTGTCACACTATCATATTCATGTGTTTCTAGCGCAGTCATCCATTCTACAGGCCATTATTGTCCTTGTGGTAAGAGATCATCTTTTTTCACTAAGTATGGTAGGGAATTCCATTTCTTCTTTGGGTATCTACGAGCCTGTATGAAAACCTTGTGGAAATAAACCTTAAACTTCACAACGGAGCTATATTTATCATATAAGCTCGATGAAAGGTGAGGATGTTGGTTCACTAACATATGTAAGTCCATATGATATAATATAAAGAACATCATGTTCTCTTATGCTCGTGACGCTTTAGTGGTATACCACAATGAGACATACCGTGCTACTTCACAAACATCTAAAGCCACTAGAGGGAACTATGAATACTTCAGCTCTGTCCATGCCAGCATCACAATTATTAAAATCAACCATGCATAATGAAATGTGGTACCTTTCTCCTGAACCTCACGGAAATCGTCCAAAAACTCCTAGAATAGATATGCGACCCAATTGTATTGAACCCTACTAGTGCATTGTGCAGCTAATGAAACCATTGATGTAGGTACTTCATTAGCCTGTCACTTTCTCATGGTCTTCCCGGCCAATATGTGTGTTTCGAAGTGAACTCCATGGTCACTAATTCAGTTTATGTCATACCTTCATTTCCCTTTTGTTAGTCAGAAATTATTCTGCATGCTTTCGGCTATGGCGCAGTCCTGATCTTTTCCAACAAATTCTTCTATGGGGCTTCACCCTTGATACGGTAGTCTTGTGATTCTCCATATGAGAATTTGGTATATATGGATCCTCTTCCCCATCCATAGGCATCCATCATGCACCAGCACGAGTAGCTGTCTCACATAGGTTATGCTCCCTGGACTTATGTTGAAGTGTGGCACATTCAGCATGTCTAATAACCCCGACTGCGCCAACCTATCTACCCATTACTGCGGCTCTAACCTCGTCACACCATTTTCGGGGTAGTGTACTTTCTCTAAGTATCTATCTAGTGTGAATTGTGGATATTTCTTACTTTCATTGAAATTGTAGTCCAAGAACTTCAGCTATGGAATTTTTCCAAGGATTTCTCCAGTAAATGGTACTGACTCTGGCAATAGGGGTGTGAAGGTGCCATAATTCTCATCCTTCGATTGTTTTACTGGTTTTTCATTCAGTTTTCTAGGTGGGATATATGGTGTTAGAGATGATGGAAATGTTGTTCCATCTAATACCCTTTCCACTTGCTCTACTTCTTCCTCGTTTTCTCTGTCTTGTTCAGTTTCTTATTGAGGCTCAACAGGTTTCGTATCGTGTTTCTTCTTCGTTCTCTCCTCTTTGGTCATTTTCTTTTGTGGATATCTCCGGTGTGTGGGTAATGATGCTGTTGCGGGTGATGTTGTTGTGGGCATCTTAGATGTTGCTTCCATGATTCCAGGTAAGCCCTTCTCACAAAATATACTAACAATTTCTTCCCAAGAATTCTCAGACGACATACGACAGTGAAAATTTCTGTAACTTCTTCGTAATAGCAACACTCAAATTCTCAATTCAACAAAGTGTCAAATCTAGGCAGGAGGTGGCCTTTTCATAACAATTTTGAATTTCTAACCCCATCATTATCTTAGATTTTTTTTCAGATTGTTCTCATTAATTGCATATTTATCCTTAGATTTTGTCAATCCGTCTTCATAAATTCAACTTTCTGCATGTTTTAATATTAACTTTCCCTTTTAACAGTCATATTTTTCTGAGGAACTTCGATGCATCCCATATTATAGCTAACAAACCTTCTTACGTCAAGACTCCTAAGAAATTCGACATAATTCATACTATAGCAAAGTAACTTCCTATGTTGAAGCTCTTTGCAACATAGTTTATAGTCTAGTGCCCACTTTCAACTGCAGGTGGCACTAAGAATTTTCTCCTATATTCTTCAGAGTGAAGCTGTAGGGGTGGGATTTTAATTGTACAGCTTGAACATGCTACCATTTACTCTTCCCTTAATCAATTCTCCATTTAACTTCGCTAATTGAATTGCGCCTCCATTAGTAATATGCTTGATAATATATGGGCCTAACCAATGCATCTTGAATTTTCCTGGAAATTTTACAAACTTACTTTCATAGAAGAGAACAAGTTATCCTACCTGAAACTTCTTCTACTTAATATGTCTGTCATGCCAGGCTTTTTCTCTTTCTTTTTGTACCTACTGATGGAATTCTGTTATAAATATGTCATCCTCCAAAGAAAGCAACTACACCATTCTTTCCTCCATCATATCAAGGTCTGCCATATCTATAAAAGTTGCAATCCTCAAGCTAGGCACTATGTATTCCATGGGCATCACAACTTATTGGTCATAAACTAATCTAAAGGGTGTCTGAACTGTCAATTTTTTACATTTGGTCCTATGAGCACATAAAATTGTTGGAATTCTAAGGTCCTAGTCATCTCTATTCACATTACATATCTTAGTAACTGCATTCTCCAAAATCTTATTAAATGCTTCCACTGTTACATTGGCCTGAGGGTGATAAGGGGTACTCTTCTGATGATAAACTTGGAACTCCTCAGTCAATGTTTCAATAGTCTTATTTAGGAAGTGTGAACCTTAGTCACTCATCAAAATCTTCAGACATCCAAATCTAGACAAGATGTACTAAAAAATAATCATCGCAACAATATTTGTGCTGCAGTCCCTTACTGGTTGTGCTTCGGCCCATCTTGTCAAATTATCAGTTGTTGTAATTATGTACCTCACACCAGTCCTCTTTCTAGGTGGGTTGATGGGTCCAACAAAATCAATAGCCCATTTGTCAAAGGCCTGAAATGCAACTTGTGGTACCAATGGCATCTCATCTATTACTGAAGGCTTTCCTGTTCTTTGACACACATCACATGCTTGAAAGTATTCCTTTACATCTTTGTGTAGTGTAGGCCACCACAATCTTTCTCTCAAAATCTTTTACGCAGTATCTTTTACAGCATAATGTCCACCAGCTATGCCCTCATGAGCCTTTGCTAGAATAATCTTTCTTTCATGTTCAGGAACATATATGCACAGTATCTCATCTGATCCCATCTTATATAATTGGCCTGCTATTAATGAAAAGTCAGCTTCCTTAACCACTAATTCTTTCTTTTGTTGCATAGTATACTCTAAAGGAGCCATTCCCGTGTTCAAAAAATTAATGGCATCTGCAACTTTGATTGTAAATAATTGCGCATTAGGGAGATTATCATCTATACTAGTTGGTTTTTCACCTGTTTCTAGTATTGACATATGGTCAGTCCCTACATTCAATCTCTTTGGTTTAACAATGATCTCAAACTCATATTCCTGAAATAACAGTAACCATCTGAAAATATTTCCTCCTAATATAGACTTATTAACCAAATACTTCAGTGCAAAATGATCTATAAACATTTTAAAGTGTGATCCTAGCAAATAGTGTCTAAACTTCTGCAAAGCATATACCATAGCTAGTCATTCCCTTTCTGTAGTGGCGTAATTCGTTTTTTCTTTAGATAAATTTATACTTGCAAAAGCTATAAGATGATCAATCTCTCTTGCACCAGGTTGTGCCAGTACCACTCCCAAATCTATACAATAGGCATCCACATGGACATGGAATTCCTTATTCCAATCAGAGAACACTAGTATAGGTGCAATTATCATTTTTTCTTTCAATATGTCGAGGCTCTTCTGACATTCTTCATTCCATTGAAAAGTTACATCCTTCTTCAACAACTTCTCCATAGGCACACTGATCTGAGCATACCCCTTGATGAACTTCTTGTAATACCCAGTATGTCCCAATGTAGTGCAAAGTTGTCTTAATGTCTTAGATGGAGGCAAGTTCACAATGATAGCAATATTAGCAGGGTCCACCATTAGTCCTTTCTTACAAATAATATGTCCCAACAATATGCCAAAAGGTACACAAAATATGCACTTATTTAAGTTTAAATACATTTGATATTGTCTACATGTGTTGAGCATAAGTCTTCAACTTCCAACATGTTTTCTCAACAATCCAAATATTGTCCAATCTTAAAAATATACCTCTAAAAAATTGTGGATGTATTCCTTAAAATTTGGTGACCACCACCCTAGAAAATATAGCAGGGGCATTTTTTAATCCAAAAGGAATTATTGTGTATTGATATGAGCCCCATTCTGTAGTAAATGTGGTCTTATGTTGATCTTCAGGTGCAATCCTAATCTAATGATAACCTGAGAATCCATCTATAAATGAGTAAGCTTCTTTACCTCCTACATTGTCTAGCACTTCATCTATGAAAGGGGTAGGAAAGGGATCATGTAAACATGCATCATTCAACTTTCTCAGATCAACACATATCCTAATCTCTCCTTGAGTCTTCTTCTCTTGCACCACCATAGGACTCACCCATTTTGATTCTTCTAGTAGTTCAATAATTCACGTTGTTATCATCTTATCAAGCTCTATATTTACTTTCTCCTTATACTTCAGGTTCATCCTGTAAGGTCTTTGTTTGACTAGCTTCACATCAAGCTTAAGGGTAATATTCTTGACTCCTAGATCTCTTATTATACCCTTCATCTTTGAAAACTTAGTGGGGAATAGGTCTTGATATTCATGAAGTAACTTTGTAACTTTACTAACTCTCTCCCCATCCCAGTAGTCTCCTATCGTTGCAAACTTGGGTTCCTTCTCTAATCCTATGTTCTTCTTCTTAGTCTTCAGTGGCTTCGTTATATCTGGTATTTCTAGCTCAGGGTTAGTTACTTCATGGTATCCTTATGATTTTTATATGTCGATGTTGTGAGGATATTCTTTTTCATCTGTAATAAGGTTATAGCACTCCAGTGCATTTTCTATCTGTGGAGCCCAATCAGGTTGATGCCATGTCATTGGGGGTACATTCTCAAAAATCTTCTTCTTGACTATTTGAAGGGCCAATATATGTATGGACAATCATCCTCAAAGTTGAATGTTAATATGAAGCCATCAATCATGTCTGTCCAGTTCACTGTACCATCTCGAAGCTTTGTTTCTAGGTACCAGCTCTTAGGGATTGTCTCTAATGGATGAATGAATCGAATTTCCCATTCTTGTTATGGAATCTCCTTCCATGTTGTAGTGCATAGCCAGATATGCTTCATAGAATTAGTTTCACCATCATATTTTATCTCTATCTCTGTATCTATCTATCCAAACCTTATCCACATCAATCTTCAACATTTCTGCCAATCTCCTATATTCTTCTTGTGTGTATTCCACCATCTAGCAAGGTAGCTTTCAGGCCTATATCCAAGGTTGTCAACCTTTGATCTTCTGGAAATTTTTCTTCATAATATTTAAGAAAAGTATTTACATCACCTAAGCCATCATAAGAAGGTGGGTTACATACCTTAGATATCATACAGCGAACTAATTTGATAATTCTTGCACAGTTCCTTGTGGATACTTCATGCAGCCTATTTTTCTAGTTTTCCAATTCTTCTTCTGATTCTAAGGTACAAGAAGTATCACGTTCCCAACTCAACTTGCCCTTGCAGTAGGGTTAACAAAATGTTTTTCCTTTGTCGTCATTTGATAGATATTTTCTATGTTAGTTGTGCAGTATTCTTCTTTGATTGATCTGTATATCCTACTCCGTCTGATGGATCCAATGGAATAATTACTCTCATATTGTTTCCTTCAAATCTCACATGTCTCTTCTTCAGATTAATTATGGCCAAATTTTCAAATGCCTAGTCAATTCCAAGAAATGCAGGATAAGGGTTATTGTCGTCAACAATATTTATTACTTCAAAATTAGCAACAGTGTGAACTCCTTCAATATCCACTATGACACCTGATAGTCTTCCTAGAGGTAAAATCTTTTGTTGATTTGTCATCCTTAACTGAATAGGTGACCATTGTAACTTCAGCTCAGCCATTAATTCCCATGTGTGTTTCATCAAGACATTAGCATCATATCCTAGATCCATAATAACTTGATCCATCCCATATACTCCTATTTGTGCACTAAGCCTCATCTCTCTTTCGGTTCTCTTCTGTCTATGCAAATTATTTACTGCAAGCATTTCACTTCGCAGTGTTTCTTTAGATGCATAGGAATCTATTAACTCTTGAATCCCTTCTACAACCTTTTGATCTCTTCACAATTTCATACAAGTCTGCAGAAAAAACTTTGGAATACCTACTTGATTTGTTGAATCCTGATCTTGTGTCGAAGCTCGATCCTGTGTCATAGCTTGGTTATGTATCGAAGATGATGACATTTTGTAGTTACTTTTTTATCGGGCTTTGGCTGTGCACTAGATCTTGAAGCTCCAAAATCCATAAAACTTCGCTTTGTTTCCATAAATACTTCTTTTTCTTTCATAATACAAAGGCAGGAACTTTCTCAGCAATATTTCTGACCCATGTACTCACAGATCCTTTCTTTTTATCCACTTTATCACTACCAATCGCAACTCCACTTCTAGTGACAATACTAATTTGAGGTTCGTCAGTCCTCCTTTCACCAGTCATCATTTGAATATTCTATGACGGCTACTAATTCCTTTTTTCTTTCATATTCTCCATAAGTACAGGACATTCTTCAATTATATGGTCAAAGGCTTACAGTGCTTACATGTCATTATGGGATTCTGACAATCTCTCACAAAATGACCTGGATAGCTACAATTATAGAAAATTATTTATCCACGTCCTTGACCAGCTCCACCACCTCGACCTCTTCCTAGGTAACCCCCTTGACTAGCGATGTCCATTGTCCTCTTGTTCATGCTCTTCTTCTTTCATTCTATAAGTGCCAGCACCGTGCTCCATCATTAGTTCATAAACCTGACAATTATTCTCATCATGTCCCACTAATTTATAGAATTTCCAATATTGATTCCTCGATGTCTATACATATTTATGTAAAAAGTAATAGTATTCTGAAAAATTCTCACCTATATTCTTAAATATTTCGCACCACGGGCTGGATCCTACATTCAAGGGATTCGATGCCCCACTAGCCATATAATTCCTGAAGATAGGGCATTGTTCTTTAGAATGGCCCTCCGATCTACACTCTGTACACCATACTTCTTCTCTAACTTCTTTTCTTTTCTTGATGTCTTATAACTAGAAGGTTAGGTTCGCCATCTACCTCTAAATATGTTGCATGTCTGCATTAGTATCTCCTATAAGTGAATCTTCCAATTTCATTTCAATTTCTAGAGCTTCAGCTTGAGTTCCTAACTTCTGTTGTGTTAATGGAAATATGATATGTGGTAGCAGCGCAACTATAAACCATTCTTGATGTTGCTTTGGAGCTATGTCGAATATTACTTGATCCAATAACACCTTAAATCTCTTATCACACTCTGAAATGGACTTAGTAGATTTCTGTTTGATCTCTTTCAACTTGGTCATGCACCGCGACTTAGACTTTGGTTTCTTAAACTCTCTTAGCATTGTTGTTTTACTATGTGCAAATGTTTTGTTCTGATTATTTGAATACTTCATATACCATGTCAATTCTCTCTCTCGGAACGTCATAACGAGCAACTCTTTATTTACATTCTCATCATTGATCTTCTTCGCTTTCCATATTGCTTCACATAAAAACCAAAACTGTTCTGGATCCTCCAATCCAGTTCCTTTGAAAAAGAGTAGTTTAATATCGTCATCTATACTTATTCTTGGAGGGGAAGGGGGAGGGGGAGGGGAAGAATTAAGTGGAGGGGAATGGGGGTAGGAGGGGTAGAGGGAGGTGGAGGGGCAGGGGCAGGAGTAAGTGGAGGGGGATGGGGGTAGGAGGGGTAGAGGGAGGGGGGCGAGGGGGAGAGCCAAAAACACCCTGGTTATTACTGGATTTTTACTTCAACGAACTCTCAAGTTGGAAGGGTGAATACTGCAGAGTTACCTAGGGGTTATTAGGGAGGCTTTCTTCACTTTCACATTCACTCAAAAGAGGACTATAATCAGTCTCTATGAAGGTCTTTGGGTCTTGTCCACGATATCTATTTCTGGTATCTACTCTATATCGACTTTTTCCACTTTGCGTTGTTCCAATATCTCGCTCAGATTTATTCCCTCTTCTTCCAAACATAAGTAAACGAACAATCTAATTGCATCTATAAAAATCCTTTTTCACACAGAAGCATCTTAATCCAAATTTTCGGAGATTTCAAATACTTACCTCGTGGTCCCTTGAAGAATCGTCATTCCACTTCGTTGTAGGACACAGTCGAGTCTACCACAAACTCAAAAATGAATCCTCCCAAGATGTTCTCAATCTATAAATTGATAGCCCTTAAAATCCTATTGTCAGTGCTCTTGAGTCATTCTATCAGTTCAAGAGTCCACTCTATCGGTGTAGAAATTTTATGAATAATATGACACTTATTCAATCGAGATTATTCTGATTATACACTATTGCGGAATGCATGCATAATACATAATTTCATCTACATTGATCATCAATTTAGCAGTATTTAGAAACATACACATGCGCACATTGAAGCATCAATGACACATTTCAACACAGTATGTACCCGGGGAAAGCATAAAGCTGAAAACCCCACAACTATCTGTATATTATATTGATTGAGATCATGTAACAGTACATAGTACAATACTAGCTCCACCTGTTACATACAATACAACATAGATCTGAATCAATCACTGCCTCAAATCACCTCTGCTGCTTGCCTGCCTCCACTGCACAATCCTGCATAGAGAATTGATGAGAATAGTTGAACCATTCACATGTTTCCCTTGTGTAACACTACACAATCCTCATTGGCAACTCAATCCCACTAATTGTGCAAATCACATGCACAACTATAGTCACAACTGACAGTTGTCTTGCCCTTTCACTCACCTCTAACACTTGTCTCCACTGAACTGTCCATGCATTGAGTTAACTGATGTATTCTTCAGTTGCTTTATGAGTTAATAATTAGTGAATTAATTAATAACTAATTCACACCACTCAACATTAGTCTATTTTCCAGTTTAGACTAACTAAAACTAGTTCAACTAAGTCAAACTAAACACAACTCCATCAACTCCTAATCCAACTCCACAGAACTCAATCACTGAATTCCTAACTGAAGTCCTCCATGCAATAGCTCAAGTTAACCCATAGGAACCACGTATTTCCTTCTGGCAGCTACATGTGCCACATCCGTAGCTCGAACTGAAGTGCTCCAAGAGAATAAGTTAATGTTTATATTCTAAATATTATTAAGAGCTAATAATATTCGACTGTTCTATTTTTAGCCTGGCAGTCTAAAAATAGACTCCGCCCATATGTCTAAAAATAGAGGTCCATCTATTTTTACCAACTTGACCAATCATCCACAAATAGCATCATGCAACTCATAGACCATGATCCATATATCTAAAAATAGACTTGCGCCAAAAATAGCATGTGGGCCCACTTAGTGAAGGCAACTTCTTTCCACTAAGCTCCATCATCTTGTTGCAATCTCAACAATCGGTTCTTCACCTTTGAAACAGTTCTTCCTTTCAGTCAACCTTGATATCCACTCGTACAGCTCAGTAGGAAATGAAGCAAAGAAAATTTCACATTGGTCTATAAAAATATACTTCTGTAACCAGGCTTCAGATGTCAAACGAGGGTTTCTGTTTTCTTCATTCACAAATTCATACTCTTTTAGTTCTATCCAGTCTTGAATTTCTTTCTTTGACGGGTGCCATATCCACATATCCTTCAAACAGATCTCGATCCCAAAAACGGAACCATTTTTTGGCTTGGTTTGGGCTTCCCAGGTTCGATCTATACTGCGCACCAACAAAAACCTTAATCACTAGCCCTCTTGGCAACGACCTACAAGCAGATTGCAGTCACACCTGAAGTGACTAGGAGGATGCAGGCCTAGGTTTTTGTAGCCTTGAAGAATGTGGCGATGTGGTATTATTATGTTCTTTTATTCTTAGCATTCATAAATCACTTCACCACAGTAGATAAGACACTTAAACATGCCATATTAAATCATAAACCATCATTGTGCTAAAATCAAACTATAATATGCAACTCTAAAACAGATAATAAGAAATTATACACATGAAGACACCAAACTACTATGGTTCACCCAAATGTGGGGCTATGTCCACAAGAAATGTTGCTAGTATAATGATTCTTTGTAAAACAAAAAGTTCTTAATCTACGCACTTAGTTTCAAACTCTGGCCTTTGCACACTTAGCTACAAAGCCTCTTCTTTGCCACAAAATAATAGATCACAATAATACAACCATAAACACTGATCTGGATCAATTCAATGATTCTCTCTTTATTATTTCACCCTATATATACTATTACATCAGAGGGTTACATCATTACAATACCATGGACTCCCCAAATAAGCAACTATGGTCCAAAACCATTGATCCTTTACAAAAAATAGTGTGTTTTTACAAAAAGGATGGACTTCAACCCACTCTGACACCCTTATACCATGCATATATTCCAAGTACTCCATTGTGCGGTCCACTTCACATTTTTCTACTCTACTACACTCTTCACTACTCTATTGCACGCTCCATTCCACAAAATGTGGAGTCTTTGCCAAAATCTAGGCCAAGTTGGGTTGCGCCCAAAAAAATGTGAGTGTTTTGTAATGTTATTGGTGTGTATTTTTCTTCTTCAAACCCAAAGGCTTTCTTGGTTTTCATCGTTGTCGTGGGGGTTTCATAATCTCTTTTAAGGAACTTGTACAATCATTTTTCCTATAGCAGCATCTAGGTCAACATCAAGGTTCAATCTCCTTATCTTTGGACTTGTTTTTGGGCTCTCCCTTTGGAGGATTATTTTTAGAACTATATTTATTTGGGGGGTCCTTCCTAGGAGGTTTGGTAGGAAGAGTTTCTTTAGGAAGGGACTACTTAGGAGTAGACTCTTTCTTGTTGGGTTCCTTTGAGGTTGTGGGGGGTGTTTTATCTTTCTTTCATGAATATTGGATCCCATTAAATCTCCCACTATCATCAACATTGAGGATTGGCTCACCCTCTTATTCTTTAATGGTTACTTCACTAATCAGAGGATACGTGAATGTGCCACCCAACATAATTTTGAAGGCATTGGAATCAACCATATTAGCTTGCTCATCACTCTCTTCATCTTCACTTTCTTCTTGATCACTTCGTTCACTTTCATAAGATGATGCTTGTTCCACAACATTGGTTGGGGCTAATGTGTTAGGAACTTGAGAGGAGCTTTTCTTTCCTTCATCATTTGTATTCTTAGGAAAATGTTTGTTTCTAGTAATGAAGCTTGAGTTTTGGGCCTTTTATAAGGTGGTGAACTTATTCATGTAAAGTATATCCCTTGAATTCATTTCCTCGAATAGCTTATCAACCTTTTTAAGGAGGACTAAAAGGGTTTCCTCAGTTTGGTCTTTGGATTTACTATTCTTGACCCCAACCTTAGCTTTGTGATGTTCATCCACATCCATCTTGGAAATTCTCAGGTTTTGTACAACTTCCATAACTATTTATTTGGCCTTATCCAGGCTCTTAAGTTTCTTACCCCTTAGTGCATATGTTAGATGACCACCAACAACCTTAATGAATATGTCAAGGATATTTGTGTCAGGAGGCCTAAGATTGTCAGGGATGTCTCTAACCACCTTGTCAATTATTTGGAAGAATTATTTAATGTATTGCCTTACCCTACGTATTGGTAAAACTTTTCAATGTTGAAGTCACTTATGACCATATTTTGATGAAAACATCCTCAAATTGGTCAGAGTATTCTATGCAACCCGGAGGGAGACTAAGGTACCATTTTCTATCTTGTCCTTCAAAGGATAATGCAAATAGCATCATGATCCTATCTTCGTCATCAATGAATCTAGGTGAAATCATCAAATGGAAGTCCTTGACATGATCATGAGCAATCTTAGTGGGATCTCCTTTGAATTTGGGTAACCAATCACTATATTTTCCAGGCAAAAGCATGGGATTGTCACTCAACTTCAAAGGCCCAAAAACACTAGCCAAATTCCTTTTTCTTTGTGGGATTTTTGGTTGGTTTTGATTTTGGTTAGTGTTAGAAGTTGTTTCCATTTTTGGAGTGGAATCACCAACCTTTTCAAATTCAGGGAAAATATTTATTCTAATAGGTGATGGATTTTGTTCTCCCCTTTTTGCAGCAACCCCAGTAAAAGGAGGAATGTCGTCACTTTCAAGAAAACTAGGTGATTGGACAATGAATGTAGTCACTAGAGGAATATTTGAAATGTCGTATATGAATCAATTCCTCGATGATTCATTACGGAGGTAGACTTGCCTCCTTCTCAACAACGATGCCAAAATGTTACCATTTAAACTAGCAAAGGTCCTAGGCGGGGTTCCTACAGAGAAATTATTGGATCAAGTAGAAACAATGGAGCAATAACCCACTGTCACCTCAGCTAAAGCTACCTACTCTTTACATACTTTCACCAATAGGAAGAGACCCTGTATTAAGGAAATCACGATGAGAAATATATCAATTAGTGAAGGTAGTGATTCAAAGAGCCTATTTGAAGGAGACACTCTATTGAGGGATTGCTTGCTTTACAAGCAAGATGAATGACTCTCCAAGAAGGGATAGAAGGAGACCTTGACCTATGGATGAGGATTATTTCTTTATGAGAAGTGCCCTAGACCAAGGAATCCTAAAAAAATAGGGTTTCCAAACAATCCTTGTGAAATTGGAGTGACAAGGTTGCGGGACTACCAAGAAGCCCCAGTGGACCTAAACAAGGTCAAGGATTTGGGACAAAAATTGAAGAAAAGGGTCTTAACCAAGTGAGGGAGGAGAAAAGGATGAAGATATTGGATTTGACTTGAGACTTTAACGCAATGATCCTTAATAAATCCACTAACCAAAGGAGACCTAGAGAGAAATGTTTTCGAGCTAGAGCTTGAAAAAACTTGAGATTCCACTGTTGGAATTGCCTTAAAATTGGAGGACCTCTCAAGGACTCACTAGCGCAACCCTACACCAAAATTAACCAAGTTTGTATGACTATAATCAATTTTGTGTGATGCCCTAGGAAACATACTATGGTTAGGGCTTGGAAATGAGAAAAGGAGGTGAGAAAAATGTTTGTTTTGATGACCACCTAGGACTAGCCTAGTGCCTAGCATATTGGGAGAATGGATTCAATGAGATTCTAGATATCCTTATATCCAATTAATGAGTTCCCCGACAACTTCGCATGGCCCTACAGGTAACAACTAGGTTACTAGAAATATTTATACTTCTTTGATGTTGCAATTGATGCCTTATCAAGGTCATTATGACAATCATATACCCCTAGGATATTTATTCGCTATACTTTGCATAAAACATATGAAAATTCCCTCACAAAGACAAGATCAACAAATTCACATTCCATTAAGGCAACTTCACTAGCTTCATGAGCTAAATTTCTTCATACATTATACAAGTGATAAAAAGAGAGATAAAAATGAAAAATACACTTACAAGTATAGAAAAAATCTTCCAGTCATCAAATTTTAAAAATCGAAGCTCCAATATTAAAGACAAACTCTTCCAAACATTCAAATGCATTAAGATTCCAATTCATCCATAAATAAGGATGTAAAAATTCTCAATAGGAGATACAAGTCCAAATCCAAGTGATGATCAAATGAAATGATAATCACATCAATGTATATTCTCCCTAAGGGGTTTGATTTTCCTAATTAGGCCTAATAATGCCCCAACTAATAAAATAATGTGCAAAAATAACATTTCTTGGTGACAATCCCACTAAGATAACTCCATAATACAAAATTAGACCTCTCTAGAGGAAAAACAATAGATACAATAGGTTGAATGGTCATTGAAGAGGCCTAATGGAGTCCATTGTGTGCCAAGATGAATGAATGAGCTCCAAATATAATGATAAAGGGGGTGGCACCTTGATATATAAGCAAATGACTTATGGTGTCCCCAGGTTGTTGTGGGGGCACAAAATAACCCCATGGGTCTCCAAGTGGATCGAACAAACTTGTATCCCATTTGTAAGGGCTAAAAGGATGATGCAAGCCCTCCCTTTATCTCCCACAGTGAGACACATCCTCATCTGGGCCCTACATCAACTTCCAAGTGTGTGGTGCAAGAGTGTATCCGATTGGGCAAGGTGGTCTAGGTACATCATCATCATCAAATAAATGGAACACGAGCAAGAAATGGGTGGAATTGAAATATCCCATGATGTGGTAATATTCTCTCTGCTATAGTGGAGGCCCAGGTCTCTCAATCCTCACCTTACAAATGCCAATATGACCCTTTGAAGGGCTTGGACCCTGTATAGGGAGACCAAACCCAAGGTGAAGACCCACCGGCAATCATGTATAAGATCTAATGCGTCCCCTCACCCTCCAGTACAACCAAACATTAGTGAAATTGTTTAAATGATCTTACAAATCATGCAACCAAGTGGACACTTCATGGTAGCATGCCCTTCCATAGTGGGCTTTAGAAATTACAAGTGTCTCCAAGTTTAAGAAGAGGGTTAACCAAGGACCTTGTTTGGTGGTTTCATCCTCTAAAGGGGGTGACATTTCTATGGTACATCCCTCAAATGGCAGGTGAAATATGTTATAATGATGGGACAGAGTGTTTCTTCAGGGGAAGGCTCTAAGCCACATGCCACAGTACAAGGGTAGCTATGATAGGGGAAGCCCACACTTGGGTGCATGAACACAGGAGGGAGAAATTGTGGTGCATGAGTTACCCATGCTTTTGTTTTTCCACCCTTCTTCATATTCCTTTTGCCTTTTATTTATTTTTCTTTTATAATTGTTCGAGGCTCCAAGGGATGAGAGCATGATGTGTAAGATATAGCAGTGGTTATCCCTTTTAGGTGGGGCAGTTCATTTCCCACTAGGGGTTGGGACAATCATGCGTTCCTTAATGATGAAAGGAGTCAATATGAGGGACCCTAGGAACCAGGGCAATGACCATAATGAATGGCGTAGAGCTCATGTTTGGCTTTTTCCCATGTGCTAAATTTGTATGTTCTAACCATATTTTGCATTTTATGATACATTTCCTGTTGAGAGTGGTCAAATTATGATTTTTCTTTTCTTTGTAGTTGCATCACCTTTAGGGCATCGTTTCAAGCCTGACCCAAGGTGTGGATAAGGGAAGGGGGAGGCTAATTCCTTGTGGACCCAATGGAAAAATGTAGACCCAAATGGGAAATATGGTGAATAAGGTTATAACGAGTGGAGGGGAGTGACATATATGGTGTCATAGAGTGAGACCACACAACCAAAATCAAGGTTTATCATGTAGTTCCACCCCTGATGCTAATAGTCAATAAAGTAGATCCCATGGAACTGGGATACAAGATTAACCATCGAATTGGACAGAGGAGACATGAGTACAAACCAATCCCAATCTTTCAGCTAAATCTCCCCCACTAATCCATGCCCAAAAGTGTCCATGATAAGTAAACAAAAGTACCCAACTACACAAATAAAAGTCATACCTTTAGGGTTGGAAGGCCCACATTAAAACTTACGGTCATAACAGATGGACAGGAAAGCATATGGATGGCTCACATGGTAGAGATAGTGGCACATCGAGCTATCTAGTGGATACAAGGGGCTGAGGCTGCTAGCTGAGGACCATTTAGGACAAAAAATTCTCCTATGGGTATAACCCATGGGTGGTGGGTAATAGGACTAGCAGGTTATTACAGGCAGTTCTTCAAGAGCTTCTCATGAATTTCCTATCATTACATATTTGCGGCGAAAACGAAAGAAGTTTGAATAGATTGAGGAGTGTGCAGCTAGTTTTGAGCAAATGAAGTATTTTCTTACATTAGAGGAAATTTTATTCTAAAAGCGTCTATGAAATTTTCACATAATTTCCATGTCATAAAATGTAAACCAATAAAAATCCATTAAATTTAAAAAGAGGTACATGTAAATATTTTGGAGGGAAAAGAAGAAAAAATATTTTTTTAATTGTATTTTGGCTTATCTCCTTATAAGTTTACTCAAATTTCAAGTGTAGACACTAATTGGATGTGCAATTAAATTCCACGTCTAACGAATACCCATCATGCATACTTTTTAGAAGACTTGCATTGATAAAAATTGAAGATACATCTAAAAAGCGTGTTCAACATACTTTTTCAATGTATCTTCATTTTTTGTCAATGTGGGTCTTCTGAAAAGTATGCATGATGGGTACTCATTGGATGCGAAATTTAATTCTGCATACAACGAGTGTCTACACTTTAAATTTGAGTAATCCTATAAGGAGATACGCCAAAAATAAAATTTTAAAAAATAAATAAATAAATAGAGAGTAGTTGTCTTCTTTTCTCTCCAAAATTCATAACTCTTATTTTATTATTTTCACTTAGCAGGCCACCTTTAGGCTGAAATTTCCTCTAATTAAAATGCTTTGGTTTTATGATTGCAAATCCAGATAAAGAGTTCATGGTATGTACATATGCTTACAAGAAAGGACTTGGTGGAATCCTGATGTGGAATCATGATGTAGGAAGGAAGTGTAGTATGTTATGACTTAAGGAAGTTGAATGAGCACAAGCAGAACTACATGACTCATGATCTTGACTTGGCAACTATCATTCATGCATTGAAGATGTGCAGACAATATCTTCTTGGCAGGATGTTCATCTTGATGAGTGATCACAGTGGGTTGAGGTACTTGTTTGACCAACCTAATCTGAATTCCAGGCAAGTTAGATGGTTGGCTACTCTCAGTGAGTTTGAATTTGAGATCAAGTACATTAAGGGCAAGGAAAGCAAGGTTGCAGATGCTTTCAATAGGAGAGTGCAAGTGAATCATATTTCAGTTGTGATTTCATATGGGATATTTTGCAGGAGTGAATCTTAAGCAGGGCAACATGATGACAAGTACTAGTAGTTGAAGCAAAGATTGCAACAAAAGGGTGAAGGTGATAGGGATAAGGAGTATCATCTCACAGCAAATGGCTTGGTCAGATTTAGGAACAAGATTTATGTGTTAAACAACAGTGAGCTCAAGAAGCATATCTTGAGGAATTTTCATGTCAAGTCGTATTCAGGTCACCCGAAATATCTTAAGAATTTGATAGGAGTTAAGAAGTTCTATCATTGGTTGAAGTTGAAGAAAGAGGTGTTAAGTTTGTTGCTAGATGCTTAGACTGTTAGCAGGTAAAAGCATAGTGTAAGAATCCAACTAGGTTATTGCATCCTATTCTGATTCCAGAGTGGAAATGGGAGGTCATTTCCATAGACTTCATTACAAGTCTTTTGAGGACATCGAAACAACATCCATCATGGTTGTGGTTGACAAGTTAAGTAAGGTAGCTCACTTCATCGCAGCGAAGTCTAAAAATCCAGCTAGTGAAGTAGCTCATATCTTCATCAAGGAGATAGTGAGGTTACATGGTGTTTCCAAGAAGATTATATCATACAAAGATGCTAATTTCACTTCTAGGTTTTAGAAGGAGTTGTTTGCAAACTTGGGGATAGAGTTGGCTTTCAACACAAATTTTCATTCGCACACAAATGGACAAACAAAGAGGTTCATTAGGATTTTGGAGGATATGTTGAGGATGTATTTCATGCATCAACAGAGGGAATGGGAGGAGTATATTCCATTGGTAGGTTTTTCATATAATAATGGGCATTAGGAGTCCTTTAGGATGAGTCCATTTGAGGCTCTTTACAGGAGGATTTGTAATACTCATATCAGCTGGAGTGATCCATTGAACAAGGTATTGATTGGACTGGATATGTTAGCTGAGATGGAACATGAGATGCATGTTATCAAGAGGAATTTAAAGGTAGCACAAGAAAGGAAAAGGAGTTATGAAGATCAACATAGAACATTCAAGGAGTTTCAGGTTGGGGAGCATGTGTACTTGCCCATCAATCTCAAGAGGTATTCCTTGAGGATTGGATCATGTGCTAAGCTAGCACCTCAGTATTGTGGACCTTTGATATCCTTGATAGGATTGGACTAGTGGTATACAGACTTGCATTGTCGTCAACAGTGAAATTCCATGGTATTTTCCATGTTTCATTACTTAAGAAGTATGCCTAAGATGTTGATCATGTGATTGATTGGTTTGTATTGTAGGTGGAACTAGAGGGAGAATTACAGTCATCTACCTCAATGAATTTTGCAATGGAAACAGCTCATGCTCCAGAACAGAGGAATCGAGCAAGTTAAAGTGCAGTGGAAGTACTTTGGGCCCAATGAAGCTATACGGGAGATATTTGATTAGATGGAAGCTTTGTATCCTTCTTTATTTGTTGGTTGAGAAAATGAATTTGATTTATGTGTTTTGGTTTATGTTTATGCATATGTGTATTGTAAATATTGCATTGAGTTGTGTTATAAATCTCTAATAAGCAGTGTGTTGTAAATACTACATCGAGTTGTGTTAGAAAGCTCCAATATGTAGTATGGTGTTCATGGTTTCAGCAGTTTGATATGATGTAAATGTTGCCTCAAGTTGTGCTATAAAGCTTCATTGGAAACATGGTTTGTTGGTTATGGGCATTGAGGGTTGAAAAAAATCTTTTAAATGGGATGTTTGAATACCAGGTTGAAAGAATTCTTTATGTAAGGAAACTTTAGAAGAGGGCATTTTGATTTTCTTCTTTTATTTTCCCTAGTTATAAGATTCTCAAGATTGTGCAAGGCTGAAAATGTCAAATCAAAAGTTGACCATGTGATTCCTCTTGGAGAATCTAGTTTAGAGTAGAACCAAATTAAAATAAGGATTTATAGCATTTAATTCAATAAACAATGTAAATAACTTTGAACGAACCCAAACTAATAATCTAATAATCTAACACTTTACAATATGTGAGTTTGAAAAAAAATTGTTATCATTGTGTAGATTATTGTTGGCCAAGATCTGGATCCCTCTAAAATCTTAAATGAGGCTTTATCTTCTCGAGCAAGAATCCTTCAATTTCTTGTTAATCCAGTAATGAAGTTACATGGTGTTGGGTGTACGACCAAAGTCCCACATTGACTAGAAGTGGAGAGGATCATGGGTATATAAGGATGGACAAATATCTCCATTGGTATGAGGCCTTTTGGGGGTAAGTCCAAAAGCAAATCCATGAGGGCTTAGGCCCAAAGTGGACAATATCATACCATTGTGGAGATTGTGGTGTCGAGAGTCCTTACAAGTACTTTAGAAGCCCAAACCCTGAACCATGGCTCTGATACCAATTGTTAAGAAATTTACCCAAGAACACAAATTAATTATGGAAAATTACTGAGAGAAATATTAAAAATAACTAGCAACAACCATAAACAAATAAACACACACGTTTATCTAGGAAAACCCCAAATCTGGGGAAAAAACCCGATCATAATGAAATTTCATTATCCTTGGCCAAAACCCTGGCAAATCCGGCCAAGTGAGCCTTCACTGCTCACCTCCAAGCCCTTTTGTTACAATGAAGTCCTTCCAGCCTTTTATAGGCTCCAGTACATATAATACCATGGGCAGAACACCATGGGTGCACAATACCATGTCCCCCAAAACCATCACTGTTTAACCTCCTTTGACTCTATCCCGAGTCAAGTTTACCTAACAATTCCCCCCTTAAACTTGACTTGGGGTTCCTTGACTAACTCCAGCCAAACCTACTAAGTGAGACAATCCCGCTCACTCTAATTCTTACCCCCCTCAAAGTTTTTACCTGGGGTATTGTTAACACGACATCGCCCCTATCACCTAGGTCTAACCCAGACTTTATCGGTGATTACCCAGGGGTACACATGCCTTACCAAGTCTTACAGTAGTATGCCCATTTACATGCAATAATTTTGACTTCATTTTTTTTTTGTTTCATTGTTACTCTTCTAACCCATCCTCTCTCATTTAATGCAACCAAGTAGCTGCTTGCATTCAGGTGACATGTGTACATGGTCCGGAATAGTATACTGCGCTTAAACTGCCAACGCCTTTCTTGGAGGAAAAACCACTTCGCTGACGAAGAATACGCAGATCTCTTTCACTAGGCGGTATTCTTGACCTACAAAGACGGACATGTCCAGAACCCAACGAGTAGTATCAATCTGAACACAATTGGAAGCGTCCATGGCTTGGCTTAAGGAACTCGTAGTCGCCGGTGAAAATGGACTCCAAACATCGTTTAACAGGGAATTGAGATCCGTGTGGAGAGATGGTGGCTCCCGGTGCCACCTCTCATCAATTTATGGCGCATTGCTCTCTTTTTCCGTGTGCATTAACATTGAATACATCCCCGGGGAGTCGAACCCTGCTATTACATTTCAACTCCTCTGATTCTCCTTCGCCCCTGATCACCAGCACACCGTCCTGGATGTGTATTTTGACATCTTCTTTACCCAATCCTAGCATTCAGATATTCACCAAGATTTTCATCTGGATCACTTCATTTCGAACTTGGATATTTTCCTTCTAGCAGCGAGCGATCCCAGATCCACTCATCCAATTTGTTGTTGGATGAGAATCACAACTACTTTTCAACATTGTTTTTCTCAGCATCATTGTCAAACCCTCCTTTGGCGTGCAGAGCTCTACGAGGAGTCGACCAAGCGTATTAAGGCCTCCGCCAGATCTAATCCACAGATCCACATTAGATCTGACCAGATCTGACTTATTTTCATACGCATAACAGATCTGTTCTCTTCTCACACAAATTTATCTATCCACCAGGTCTTCGACCAACATCGCTGATCCAGATCCATGCCAAATCTGAATTCAATTCTCTTTAACCATTTTCAACAGTGATCTCACGAGCAATAACAACAAACTTCTGCACTGATCCTTTTATCCATTGGGCTAAAAATAAATCCTTCACTGAAAGCGTACTTTAGAAGCCCAAACCCTGAACCATGGCTCTAATACCAATTGTTAGACCAGAGCATACATAACACACAGCGGATTTATACTCAAAGACAGAAAAATGGAGAAACAACAAGATTACTTAATTAGAAATAGCAGAATAGATATAACAATCACTGGAGAACAGAAATTACTTTGCATTACATTACAGGCTTGGGCCTTGGCTTGCTTCCATTGGCCAGAGAAATTACAAATTTATAGAGGCAAAAGAAGGATCTAGAATCATGTGTGTGATTTGGATGGAGATCTGAAATGATCTAGAAACCACTGGTGGTGTAGGAGGTTCTAGAATCCTGCATGTGATTCTAGAAACTAATGTCGGTTTAGAAAGATCTAGAATCCTGGAGATCTAGAAAGATCTAATCTAGAATCCTCCATGAATTTGGCTTCACACTTAACACATGGAAATGTTCACCATAGTGGCATATATTGTTGTCCAGGAACTTGGGGATTAGGTTGTGCTAACTAATCTTCTTTAGCCAACACTTGTCAATTTCTTTGTAATTCTTCAACTTTCTTAGAAACCTGCAAAGTTCGACTATATAATTAATTAAGGATGCTTCTTTGATCATCTAATCCGAAAAAAATATGTGGTTGAACAAGATTACTCTTATAAAAACAGAGTTCGGCAATAATCACATCAAAATTCATTTATCAACACATTTCGAATCTTCAAAACAACACATCAGAATTCATTTGTCAACACATTTCGAATCTTCATAACAACCATAAAATTTTATTCCTCTACAACAATACCAAAATAATATTTCATTTAAAAATAATCAAAACTAGAAACCATTCGAAACCATTCAAAATGTGTGGAAATCCAAACTATAATTTGGAAACCATTCAAAATGTGTAGAAAAGCTGGTAATATATAAAACTTAAATCATTAATGGAAATCATCAACAACTGTAATGTAGTTCTTAAATTGATGAATCCATAACTGCTTCATACGTGTAACAACATCAAATTTACGAAAAAATAAAAAAATATGACTGAATTAAATAACGTATTATGTAATAAATTAAAAATTTAAGCAGAAGAAATGAAAATAACGAGAAAAACACAAAATCACTTTTCGTCTCTTAATATATACTTAATTGATTAGTTTGACAAGGTGATCTCAAATTTATGTTCAACCTAAAGTCCAAGTAAAGATGACCAACAAATTCCAAATAAATGGTACAAATAAATTTTTGTGTATGGCTTTCTTACACATGGACAAAGATCTTCTAGTTTTTGCATTATATATGGAATTTTGGAAAATGCAATCAAATATGAATCATGGAGAAAAAAAAAGCATTAATTACTATGGTAATAAAATTCTTAGATATAAGAAAAATTGAATAAAAATTATGTTCGGAATTATTTTAAAGAGAAAAAATTGAATGAGATATTTTTAGTTCCAATAAATAATTGTGTAAATATTTTTCATAAAAAAAAAATAATAAATAATATATTCAATATCTATTTTAAAAATAATAAATTCCACTCTGTATAATTTTAGACATATATGTAATAATTATTTTTTGTTTAAATAGATATGATTTTTATTTTTATTTTTGTAAATTTTGTAGGGTTATATTTTCATCATGTCTAATATATCATTTTAATTATGACTTCATATTAAAGAGTGTCTTAACATAACAATAGATCATTTTCTATCAAAAACATATATACATAAATAAATATAATTTTAAATTAACTCTGTAACTCCAAATAAATATGATTTTTTTTGTAAGTTGAGTAAGACTCTTCGATTTTCGAGTTTTACATGTCCATTATGTCCCTTGCTATAGAGGAAGATAGCACAAAATTTGAACCCACAAAATTCAAACCCAAAATCTTTGATTCAATAAGACTTCTTTCTACCACTATCGCTACTAAATATAATTTTAAAATAACTATATAACTCCATATGATGTATAGACTCACATCATAGACTTATTTATATGATGTGATACACGATGAGATGAACTATTCATAATCGTTCATTTGATTTTGTTTTTCAATTACCCAAAATAACCACCTAGTTTTTTTAAGGAATCGTTCAATCTATTATTGAGGCAATATTAGAACTAAAATGTAAATTATGGTTCATATAAAAAAATTATATATCCATTGTCTATTTCAATTAAAAAATATGGATCGTTTTAGGAATCGTTCAATCTATTATTGATTCAATAATAGAACTAAAATGTATATTATGGTTCATATATAAAATTATATACGCATTGTCTATTTCAATTAAAAAATATGATGGATTGTTTTCCGTTGTAGTTGTTCAATTAATTAATTTATTGATTTGGTAATTGAATTGAAATGTATTTTTTACTTCATATATGAATTAAAATTAATATTATTTCATATATAAATTTATATTTATAATTGTTTAATTGATTTTTAGTAAAATGAATTGAGTAAATTATAATTGTTTTAATCTATTATGAATTTTAAAATAAAATAAAATATTATATATATGATATTATTTATATGTTTATTTATAAGTAGAAAATTGAAAAAGTAGTATTGGTGTCTAAATTATTCACAAAATTATTATATATTTATTTTATTTAAACCAAATTACATGTTATATATAGAGTTTATAATATTCAACTATTTCCAAACCAAAAAATTGTTTCTTAGAAAAAAATTTAACAACCAATAAACTAATTTTACTTATAAATTATTGTAACCATTATTCCAAATGATTACATATCATTTAACCATCTTTAACGAACTTGCATGATCAACAATGTTGACATACTTTATTTTCCCAAAATAAATTACATAGCTCGTTGTCTCCCATCTGTCATAAGACATAGCTCGTTGTATCTAACAATTATTTAGAATAATTGTCCAGACATTGAATGTGTTCAGAATTTGACCATACAACTTAACTGTCTACCACACAAAAATCTCATAAAATATTTTGTAGCTAACATTACCTCCTTTACGAATAACAGAAAATAAAAATAATCAAATCAATTATATATTCTCGTGGCATCATATACAGCGAGAACAACCGATTTGAATTACGTTACTATGTTCTGTATTCTACAATTTTTATACACTAAATATAACAAATGAAAAAAATCCAACTATACTTATGACAACCAAAAAACACTCCAACCAAATCATATGACGTATCAAATTGAGGAGTACAACCTCTGTATTGTATGGCCTCAGACCATTTGCGACTAGGCATCTTTGCTACAACACAACTCTTCAGATGATATATATATAACTCTTCAGATGATATATATATATATATATGAGAGAGAAATTATTTATATATATATTCAGTTTTATATATAAACACATATAATCTATTGATATAGAAAACATCTAAATTATTATTATATTTAAATAAAATATCTTAATATTTTTTGGGTTATAAGGAAATCTTTAACAAAATTATATTTTAAACTTTTAATAAGCTTAATACTATGTACACTACAAAAAAATCTAACAAATACATTTTGATTTCTATACTTTCTATATTTATATAAAATTATTTGAGCTCTTCTTACATTAATACAACTTTAAATAGATTTATCACATTTGAGAATTTTATATATATTTAAATAATTATAATAGAGAAGACAATATGTAAAAATTAAGACTTAATATCAATTCCAATTAGAAATCAATTTATGAAAATTAGAAATCAATTTATGAAAGTAAAAAACAATTTCGATATTTTTTTCATATATAGAAAACAATTTGATAATTTTTTTCATATATGTTTTTTTATATCCATAAATTGATTTCTAATTGGAATTGATATTAAAATCTCAATTTTACATTTATTGTCTTTCTAATCTATTAATAACTTCAAGTCTCCCAATACTTCTAGATATTTTTCTATTGTTTTTTCATAAAAATATAAAAGGAGGAGAACTTAACTATTCATTTACTAACAACATATTTCAAATTAAAATAATGTATTGATAAGAAAAACAATGCCCCATCCATTATAAATATTTATAGCTTTTGGCCTGCCCCTAAGTCAACATGTCTTTTTATAATTAATTATGTGTTCATTTAATATTATATAATGTTTTTCTTTCAAACATTTTTACCAATCTTTAATAGCTAGCATGATTTTATGCTATTTGATTTTATGGGAAACTTGTGTAAGAATCACATAAGGCCTTGAAATATCAAGTTGTCCAATAATGCAAGGTAAAAATTTATAAACCTTTGTAAATGCATTAGTTATTTAATAATATAGACAACAAACAACAGCCCATTGATATCATTTGTTATGTAAAATTTTGTTATAAATAATTTCATACAAAGAAATTCATTATTTTAACTAAACACTTAATAAATCTTAACTTTGTGATTTCACTATTAAATTTCATATAATTAAAATAATTAAATTATTAATATTTGAAATTAATTAATCAATTTTATTAAAAAAAAATGATGGCAGACTCAAGGGGACAACGAGCAGTCTAAATACTTCAACAGGTGTTGAATTCCGCCACCGACACAGGCTCGATCAGAAGTCAAGTGTTGTAAATGGCAATGTTGCCAGAATCGAACAAACTTATCGTGATGGAAATAATGGCTTTTTCTGCAATTCAAAATCTGTTGTCTGCAAACCGATCATGGAATCAAAGTAGATACACAGTGAAATAAAACTCACATCAACGTTTTAATTTCACTAACATGAAAATGGAAGACTTTAAGTAATAAGAAAGTAAGTTTTATTACTAATTTTAATTTTTGGAGTTTTGGTGTTTAGAATCGATTTACAAGAGTTCTACTGAGATTCAAATTTTTAGAGGAGATTCAAATTTTTAGAGGAGTCACCTATCCGCCTTTAGTGTAGGAAGATACAAGCAATAAGAAACCAAGTCCGATACAAGCAATAAAAAAGCAAGTCACATCACCAACTCCATAAGCAATTCCAATACAAACAATAAGAAAGCAAGTAATTTGCTTTCTTATTCACCAACTCCCTTGGAACCCATTTGCAAGAGTCACACCCTTGTTCACACACTCTCCTATTTATGTAGAACAGAAATCTCAAATCTCTTCCATCTTTCTAGGCCCTCTTTGGAGGGAGTCAGTCTCATATACCAAAAACGAAATTGGAGGAATAAATATGGTGTAAAAATGATTCACAAAATTACTTCTTATATTCACTTCACTCAAAACCAAATTACATGCTCCATATATATAGTGCTTACAAGATCCAAAAACGTCTAAACCAAAAAATTGTTTATTTTACAAAAAAATTAACAACACTTAACAACCAACCAACTAATCTTAAATATATATTATTATAACCATTATTCCAAATTAAACATTTAAACTTGTAATAATCTATTTCGATTATTTAATACGAAAGCAATCTATATAAAAGTACCATTGATTAATTTTTTATGATTGTGTATATCTCTCATTCAATTTCATAACCTAAAAAGTTTAGTGTATTTTGAAACTATTTTTATTATTTACTTCTATAATATTATATTGTAATTTAATATAAACTAATTAATTTTTTAATTGTTTTTGTAATATGAAGATCGATACCGTGGATATATTAAAAATAAGCATGATGTTTTAGCTAAATCATTAAATAATGTGAAAAAATAGTTTACCCATGATTATAATTATAAAAGATATATATTTTTGTGGTTAACCTGATTAAATTAGAGTGATATTATATATATTTTCTGATAGTTAGGTAGAAAATGAAGATAAAATTTCAATTAAAGATAATGAAATGTAAGTAATTAATAAATAATGATATAGTTTAAATAGATT
>APFE031147822.1:0-18567 GCA_000404065.3 Pinus taeda | reverse complement strand
ATATATATTAAAAATCTTATTTACTTTGGGTAGCTCAATTGGCAATGGCCATGGAAAAGAAGTCTCACTGAGTCTTGGGTTCAAATCTTGTGCTAAAAGGTCTTGGGTACAAATCGTGTGCTTCAAATCTTGTGCTGAACTAAAAGTCTTGGGTACAAACCCTATGCTATCCCCAAGTCTTGGGTGTAAATCTTGTGTTATCCCCATGATCAGGTGAGAAGTTGGACATGATGAAGATGTAGTCCTACAAAGCTTGAAATATATACGGTATGTAGGATGGTATGTTGTCGAGGATGACAACAACTTTAGGTGGAGGAGGATGTAAGGACCTGCGGTTCTTACCACACGCTCCGGCATGAAGTGCGACCTGCGATGGTGAAAAGTGCGAGCTCTTTGGAGGATGCGATGTGTTATGCGCATATGTATGAGGAGGACAACACGTTTATAAGGCATATCGTATGGACGCCAACTTGGCGTTGTAGGGGCTTCTGCGTTGGAGCAGGGGCTTGGGTGAGGTCGGTTGG
The DNA here is from genome assembly GCA_000404065.3 of Pinus taeda. Classification (NCBI taxonomy): domain Eukaryota; kingdom Viridiplantae; phylum Streptophyta; class Pinopsida; order Pinales; family Pinaceae; genus Pinus; species Pinus taeda. The sequence continues at coordinate 18,043 of APFE031147822.1, read as the reverse complement.
GCAAGCCATGACCTCCCCTCCAACGCATATAAGTGTTGTGCGTTCGTTATCATTTGGACACTCATTCGCTCATCGCTAAACAACAAGAAGTGCATAGAACAAGTGAAGATAATGCAGCAAGGAAGGAGGGCGCGGATTTGGGGATGTGCCCGTTCTTGGGCGAAGCCGCACAGAGGTGAACGCATGTCTTGAGTTTGGGTGAAGGGCGTGGCTAGGGTCGCCCACTGGTTAGAGAAGGGCATGCCTGGGTGTGTGGTGCCCGCATTGTGTGACGGAGCGCCTAATTTGTGCGACGACTTGGCACGAGTTCTTGGGTGACTCGAGTGAGCGCCCGCCCGTCGTGCAAGTGTGCACAGTGACTTGGTGAAGTGTTGAGATTGTGGACGGAGGTGTGTCTCGGTTGGAGGCACCCGTGTGTGGCAACTTGGAGGCACGCCCGAGTTGGGAAAACGACACGATCGTACAACAAGGTGAACAAAGGGTTGGTGAGTCGTGCGGCGACCGTGCGAAGGTGCCGACGAGCTGGGCAACCGAGTTTTCCGATGTTGTGAAAAATTGGCTGTGTAAATTTGGCATTTCCCAAGATTTAACTTATGCATTGTAAAAGTGAAGATTGTATAATATATTAATATCGGGCTGACTCATATTGCAGGGAGTTGCCCCTCCCTTTATACTGTTGTGTATTTCTCTTGTATAATGTTGTTGATAATGAATGTGTATGGGTGTTCATTGGTATAAAGGCACATTAATAATACTTGGTTGAGAATCACAAACTAAGTAGGAATAAGTGGTTAGGCGTAGTCCATGAACATAAGTATTGGTGAAAAGAAAGTGTTCGGTGGTGCCGCACCTCGCCTAGAATGGTTAGAAGACTACCGTAGGCTTGGGGGCATGACAGTTGGTATCAGAGCCCGTGAACAAGTTCGGTGTTGAAGCATTGAAGCTGATACACAACTTGACAGTTGGTATCAGAGCAAGGTTGCTCGTGACAAAGTGACAGTGGAAGCATGTACTTGCAGGTGAAGGAAGCTAGTTTCACGTACAAGTGGAACAACGACTGGTTCATGGTTGCAGGGAACTTGGTGAAGCTGGTGAATGGTGAAGGTTGGAACCGAAGGTCGTAGAGTTGGGCAGGTGGTACTACGTGTTGTTTCACACGATTTGGGCGTTTGCCAAGAGTTGGCAAGTGGGACTGCGTGTGGGCAGGTATACACGGTTTGGGCGTCTGTGGACCAAACAAAGTACGAACCGGGGAAGACGTGCGACAAGGCATGGCAGGTTTGGAAGAATGTGAAGGGAAGCTCTTGCTTACCTTATACAGGTTAAAGCAGATGAAAGAGGAGAGAAGCTTGCAGTCTTGGAAAATAATGTTGAAGATGAACTTCTTCAACTTGGATGGACAATGGAGCAAGATGAAGTTTCAGATTGTACTGACAAGGAAGAGGATGTCGTGATAGTTGAAGATGTTGCAGACATGACCATGATGGAGGATGAACTTGAGATTGATCAAGTTGGACCAAGATCGTACAGTTTGCAAACATGTATGGATGATGATGTATGTACTATTGATACTTGTGTTTCACTTGAGCATTTGGTAGATGGACAGTATGCAGGGAAGGGCAAAGTCAGTTTGTCGATGCTGGGGAGCATCTTACCATGGATGTTTATGATGAGACCTTGTATGGAGAAGCAAGGAGCGTTGATTGTTGTAGGGCTTGTTGGGGTTGTTTGTGACCTTATGGTAGAAGGTACAAAGGCCCGTGACAAGGGTGGAACTTGATGATCGTTGTGGAGAAATGGGTCATGCTTTAGCCACATGGCTAAGTGCCCAGCATGACTCATGGACAGATTGGAGGGCACACACTTGAGTTGCTTGGGTGGACTTCTCATGGCCGAGGCCAAGAGCAAGTCTTGGTGGAACCTTTGGTGGAGGAGCTATGATGGAGAGACTCATGTGATGATGTTATGGTTGGGTGACCGAGTTCACTAGACCGATGATTGCAGACTTGGATGAGGATGACCGATTGTTGTGATGGGTCTACTTGGTTGGACTACATGGCACCTTAGTCATGGACATCAGGTTGGGGACATGGAGCATGGTAGTCTTATGCAGGGACATTGTGCAGAAGCACTTGTAGAGATGTCACTTATGGGCATCCAATGAGGAGTGCCAAGGCAGGGATGTTGTGCAGATGGATTTGCTAGTGTGACATGGAGATGTTTTATGTACAAGCCAATGGAGAGGTTGTGCACTCTTATACAACAAGGCCATGGACTTGGATGGAATTGTGAGCAAACTATGGAGCATTTCTACTACATGGAGAGTTGAGGCATCTTACAGAGACCTTTGGGCCAAGACTTGTATGCTTGCTGAGATGTTGGTTGGGATGGCTTATGAAGCTCATGATGACATGAGACTGTTGTGACTTTTAGGGACTTCATATATGGTGGACTTAGAGGATCTGATGCATTGAGGAGATGAGGTCAGAGACTTTGATGCAGGATGGGGTGCATACTTTCAAGTACATGCATGGGGATGGCTTGAAAGAGTGACTTGATATGGAGGATCGATATGAGACACTTTGGAGTGATGGAGTTACGATGATGATGATGCCTTGGTGGCAAAACTTGGGCATGGGTTGAGCCGAGACTCAACCACCTTTTACACATGGGAGATGATTGATCTATGATCATGGGCAGCACATGGATAGATGAGATAGGTGTATACTTGTTTCTGTGATAGATTTGAGGATGGCACATTACAGATATGATGGAGGTTGCTTCATGGACCTGGATGTGGCACACCGAGAGTTGGAGTTTGATGAAGTGGTCTCTTCATATTGAGGAGGCACACATATGGATGATGTTGGGATAGATGTGGTTGATTTCATGTAGCACATTGACACCAAACATCATGGACAACATGTTGTAGATGAGATGAGGACTACTTCATGGACCTGAGCATGGCTTACTTATATGGATGGATTCTTGATCGAGTTGATGATGTGACAAGATGTTTCGAGAAACGACTGATGGTGGCATGAGGATGTTCACTCTCATGGTTTGAGCGTGATAGTTGGATTGATCACCCGACTAGTTCAGACATGGGGACACGTAGTGTACAGAGATGTGTTAGCATTAGGTTGGAGTATCATGGCAGCAGTTCACATAAGGACGACACATGATGAGGTCGACACGATGTTGCAGTGGGCATGTAGCTTGAGATGGAGGGACCAGCCTTCCACGATGGAGAGCAGCATGTGGAGATTGTGACAGTGTTGTTGATGGTCATGGATTGAGATGATTTCTGATGCATGACATACTGATGGATGTATACCTTGGTATGGTGATCTTGGTGACAGATGGTTGCCGAGGCAAGACATGATGGAGATGGTGGTTCTACATATGTTGCAGAGATAGTTTGCAGTATGTGGAGAGTTGACATCATGGACGTTATAGTTGATCTTGGTGGATGACTACCAGGATGGTATGTTGTCGAGGACGACAACGACTTCAGGTGGAGGAGGATGTAAGGACCTGCGGTTCTTACCACACGCTTCGGCATGAAGTGCGACCTGCGACGGTGAAAAGTGCTAGCTCTTTGGAGGGTGCGATGTGTTATGCACATATGTATGAGGAGGACAACACGTTTATATGGCATATCACATGTATGGAGGCTGACTTGGCATTGTAGGGGCTTCTGCGTTGGAGCAGGGGCTTGGATGAGGTCGACTGGGCAAGCCATAACCTCCCCTCCAATGCATATAAGTGTTGTGCATTGGTTATCAGTTGGACACTCATTCGCTCATCGCTAAACAACAAGAAGTGCATAGAACAAGTGAAGGTAACGCAGCAAGGAAGGAGGGCGCGGATTTGGAGATGCGCCCGTTCTTGGGCGAAGCCGCACGGAGGTGAACACATGTCTTGAGTTTGGGTGAAGGGTGCGGGTAGGGTCGCCCGCCGGTTGGAGAAGGGAGTGCCCGGGTGTGTGGCGTCCGCATTGTGCGACGGAGCGCCCGGTATGTGCGACGACTTGGCACGGGTTCTTGGGTGACTCGAGTGAGCGTCTGCCCGTCGTGCAAGTGTGCACGGTGACTTGGTGAAGTGTTGAGATTGTGGACGGCGGTGTGTCTCGGTTGGAGGCACCCGTGTGTGGCAACTTGGAGGCGCGCCCGAGTTGGGAAAATGACATGATCGTATGACAAGGTGAACGAAGGGTTGGTGAGTCGTGCGGAGGTGCCGAAGAGCTTGGCAACCGAGTTTGCCGATGTTGTGAAAAATTGGCTAAGTGTAAATTTGGGGTTTCCCAAGATTTGACTTGTGCATTGTAAAAGTGAAGATTGTATAATATATTGATATTGGGCAGACTCATATTGTAGGGAGTTGCCCCTCCCTTTATACTGTTGTGCATTTCTCTTGTATAATGATGTTGATAATGAATGTGTATGGGTGTTCATTGGTATAAGGCACATTAATAATACTTGGTTGAGAATCCACAAACTAAGTAGAATAAGTGGTAGGCGTAGTCCATGAACATAAGTATGTGAAAAAGAAAATGTTGGTGGTGCCGCACCTTGCCTAGCACGGTTGGAAGACTACCATAGGCTTGGGGATGACAGTTCATTTGTGGCACTACGAACCGTTTTCTTTTCACCAATAACTTACGATTTTAGACTACGCCTTAACAATCCATACTTAGTTTTATTTTCGTTACCAAGTATTATTAATGTGCCTTTATACCAATGAACACCCATACACATTCATTATCAACAGCATTATACAAGAGAAATGCACAACAGTATAAAGGGAGGGGCAACTTCCTACAATATGAGTCTGCCCGATATCAATATATTATACAATCTTCACTTTTATAATGTACAAGTTAAATCTTGGGAAACCCCAAATTTAAACAGCCAATTTTTCACAACTTCGGCAAACTTGGTTCCCCAGCTCGTCGGCACCTCTGCACGGTCGCTGCATGACTCACTAACCCTTCGTTCACCTCGTCGCACGATCGTGTTGTTTTCCCAACTCGGGCGCGCCTCCAAGTTGCCACACAAGGGCGCCTCCAACCGAGACACACCTCCATCCACAATCTTAACACTTCACCAAGTCATTGTGCACACTTGCACGACGGGCGGGCGCTCACCTGAGTTGCCAAGACACCCGTGCCAAGTCGTCGCACAAACCGAGCACCACACATCCACCGTGCACGCCTCGCCCAACCACCGGATGCACCTTCGCCCAACACCAAATGCAACCTTCCACCGTGCGAGTAGCCCAAGAATGGGCGCATATCTCCTCTTGTATTGCGCACTAGAACTGCACACTTCTCTTCCTTATGCAAAGATGACAAGTGATTGTTCGATGATGATAAAACACTCAACGCTTTCACAATATATACCAAGCGTAGGGGCTAAGTCTGGCACTCAGCCGACTTGCTCAATGCTTGTGCACACCCCTCCACATACTGTAACTATCTCTGCAACATATGTAGAACCATCGTTTCCATCATGCCTCGCCTCGGCAACCATCTATCACCGAGATCACCATACCAAGGTATACACCCATCGGTATGTCATACATCAGAAATCATCTCAATCCACGATCATCAACAACCCTGTCACAATATCCACATGCTGCTCTCCATCGTGGAAGATTGGAGCCTCCATCTCAAGCTACATGCCCACTGCAACATCTTGTGTTGACCTCATCATGTGTCGTCCCATGTGAACTTGTTCCATGATACTCCAACGCAATGCTAACACATCTATGTACATGTTATAGCCCCCATGATTGAATTAGTTGGGTAGCTAATCCAACTGTCACACTCAAATCATGAGAATGCACATCCTCATGCCATCATCAAGCTTTGTAGGACTACATCTTCATCATGTCCAACTTCTCACCTGATCATGGGGATAGCACAAGATTTACACCCAAGACTTGGGGATAGCACAGGATTTGTACCCAAGACTTTTTAGCTATATATATATATATATTAAAAAATTTAGCCCATGGTTGTGATGTGAAGGTCATTGGTTCGAAATGTGCAAAAAATACATTCATGTTAAGCACTGGTGTGGGAAAGTTTTCAGTAATCTCCAAAAAATACACTCATGTTAAGCCCTGGTGTGGCCCAATCTCTATACCTCGATGGGGTTGTGATGTGAAGGTCACTGGTTTGAAAAATCCGTTGGAAAGTTTTCAGTAATGTGCAAGGTCATTGGTTCGAAACTCTGTGGGAAAGTTTTCAATAATGTGTAAAAATACACTCATGTTAAGGATTGGTGTAGCCTAATCTCTCAAGCTAGGTCAAACCTTATGTACCGTGATGGGGTTGTGATGTGAAGGTCACTAGGTCGAAACTCCGTGGGAAAGTTTTCAGTAATGTGCAAAAATACACTCATGTTAAGGGCTGGTGTGGCTCAAGCTAGGTGCATTCCCCTGGTGATTTTGTCGTCGTTATTTCTCAAGCCAAGTCAATCCTGATGTAATCTCTTATGAAGGTGTGATGGGGTTGTGATGTGAAGGTCATTGGTTCAGAACTCTGTGGGAAAGGTTTCAATAATGTGAAAAAATACACACTCGTGTTAAGGACTAGTGTGGCCCAGGCTAGGTGCGTTCCTCTAGTGATTTTGACATAGTTGTTTCTCAAGTCAGGTCAAGATTGATGTAATCTTTGATAAACTCGGACCACTTGACTATATATATATATATAATGAGGCTTATAGGGTATAGAATAGAGAGTGATGGATTGTTTTATTAAAGCACTTCCTCATGTAAAAGTCGCCATCCAATTATGTTAAAAACTGAAGTAATGCAATCACCAAATAATTTTGACCATTTAAATACTTCTTAAATTATGGTTTCTTGAACTAAAAATTAAATATACAATCATCTCAAAGATGACACAATTTAAAAAATATAAAATAAAATACAATTTAAGAAACCATTTTAAAATCTAATTCAAATAAAAACTCTAAAAAAATAAAAAATAAAAAACAACCGAATTCAAATTAATATGATAAGGTCAAGTTCAAATTCAAGAAAATCAACCTAGAAAAAACTCATTTAAATATCCCAAACATAAATTAAAAAATTTGGTTGCAGCATTGACATGATGTAGGGAATACAATCGATGGAAGTTATAGATAAAATGGGTGAGTGGCATGGCTCTACGAATAGAATCGATGGAGGTTGATAAATGGGAAAGAGAGTAAAATAAAATAGCACCTCTGATCCCTTGCACGGAAGGGGATGAACCGTGATATCCAAATTTTAAATGGGATGAACTGATATTTATTTATTCAAAAAAATAGCCCGTAGTAATTAAGTATTTTTTGGAATATATATATAATATATATTATCTCTATAAATCTTATGAAATTTTGGTATTTATAATTTATATAAAACCTTATGGGAATATTATTGATAATTTATAATTTATATAAAATTTATGAAATTTTGGTCTTTCGAATCGATTTTCAATAGTCTTGGTCGTGTTATGAAATAAAATATAGAATATTCCCAACTTTTTTCTTCCCACCCGTGACACCCGTGTTATGAAATAGAATAGGAAATATTCGCAACTTTTTCCTATCTGGACACGACTTCCGATCTGTCCACTTCACACTAGTGGGTGGAAACTGAAATACATTTTATAATAAGGAATTGTCTAATTGTCTATAGTGTGATTTTTGGAGTCTTTGGTGTCAGAATTTAGTGAAAATTATAGAGTTGTTTATAGTGTAATTTTTTTGAGTTTCAGATGTTTGAATGTGGTGAAAATTTTGATGTGAAATTTTGATTTGTATTATTTAAATTAGTTTTTATTGTATTTTTGGATTTGACACCATGAAAAAATTTTAAGCCATTTTTATTGTACAAAGTTTACCCATCAATTTTATGATTTCAATAAATTCTACCAAATTTTAGAAAAATTAAACAAAAAAAATCCATAAAACCACACCAAAAACAATTCTTATTATTTCAGAATCTCATAGGACAGACGTCGCAGCATGTGGACTCGCGCCGCAACAATACAAACAATACGAGACCTGACGCAGAAACCTCGTCCCCGCACTAGCCAAGAAAAAGCGAGACCGCCTCCCAGGGCCACAAATGGCGCACGCAACGCAAGCAACTCGTTATTTTCATGAATGCATTCATGTGATCAACCTTTCGGTGACTCCTGCGAAAGTGACTGTGTGATTCCAATCAATGGCCCACTTCTGCTCGCATTTCATGCCTTTCCTTTAAATGCCGCGCCATGTACTTCTGAGCTCGTTTAACTCAATTAAACTGAATACGACGTTCCAGTATGTCGACTCACGGGAGCGTGTTTAACGCTGGATTCGTCGTTCTGCTGGCGATTCTGACGGCCTGCAGTGGCGTCGATTCCCGTAGAAGCGAGCAGCAACCTGTTTCCCGCCACTCGCCGAAGCGGTCGCAGCGGCTGAAAACAGAATCCGACTTCACTGAATGGGTTAGGCAGGTGGGCAATGTGGGGCGCTCGGGCCGTTTCAAACTGGCGAAGAACAAGTTCGTCCCTTCGTTTTACATCGTCGTAGACGCCGTCGATGGCGTGGGGGACTTCACCTCCGTCCAGGACGCCATTGATTCCCTACCCCTCATCAACATCGTGCGCGTTCTCATCAAAATCAACGCAGGAGTGTATACGTACGTATGAATAAATGGATTTCCTCTCTGCAATTCCCAAAATAAATGGATTTCTTGAGCTCATAGGTATATATATTGCTGTGTGAATCGTTAAAACGTTCAGGGAAAAAGTGAACCTACCTTCCACCAAGGCCTTCATAACGCTGCAAGGAGACGGCGCAGACTCCACCATTATCCGATGGTCCGACACGGCTGGGACTCTTGGACCCGACGGTAAAGCGTTGGGTACATATAACAGCGCTACGGTTGCAGTCAATTCGCCTTACTTCATCGCCAAAAACATTTCGTTTCAGGTATCACAGGCTTCTAACTTGTCCCCAGGCCTGAAATTAGTGGAAATTTGATTACTTCGCTTGGAATTTCAAATTTATCTGGGTTGTTTAAGTGGAAATTTATCTTAGTTGTCTAAGTGGAAATTTCATGAAGGTTATTTGTTTTTTTAGGAGCTTATTTTAATTTATATTATATATATATATATATATATAAACGTTTGTGGGTATAAGGTAGGTTTGCATATAGTTATATTTAAAAGAAAAAGATTTTATAGTTCTATTTTTTTAAACTACATACTCATCATCTTTTCCCTGACGGAATGCAAATATCAGGGTCAATATGTTATGAGCTTCCTTTTCAAAACAAATTTTAGGTAAAGGTTGTAAAGATTCATGTATCTGACACAAAGGTCTTCTTTTTCTAAACAAATTTTGATTAGACACATTATTCTGAAGATTCATGTATCTGACACGTTCATTATTATCATTGGCTAAGTTCTGGCTGGTGAACCCCAATAGGTATAGGCTTAGGTTGCATGAGCAAATCACAAAATGTTGAATACAACAAGAACCGTTAATAGCAAAAGTATTTAAGAACAGCAAGCAGAGGAGAACAGTTAAAGCGTTCTAATTTTTAGTGATCTGATAATAAATGTATAATTAGATTAGATAATTGTAAAACAAACATAAATCATAGATTTATCAGTGTAGGAAATTTATTTATTGATATAAAGAAAATTACAAATATATATCTGTATTACAAAAAGCAAGAAATTTTTTTGGTAAAAATCACATCATGGGAGTTTTGTTGATGTTTTTGAATCATCATCAGAGTTTTATTGATGTTTTTTGAATCATCCAGTTGATATAACTATGATGATGTGACTTTTTACAGAAAGTTTTCTTAAATTCAAGTATATACCAGTATTTCTAACCATAACATCAATTTTGATTAAAATAAAATAATATGCGAACCTTCCATAAAAAGAACAGTTATTGCTCAACAAATCACAAAACCCCTACACAATTGAAATGAATTGAAATGAATTAGAATTTTCTGAGAGTTCTGAAAAACAATTTAAATAACACAAATCAAAATTTCACTTTAAATTTTTCAGAAAATCCCAACACCAAAAAAAACTCAAAAAATCATACTAAAAACAACTCCAAAAAAACCCAAAAAATCATACTAAAAACAACTCCAAAGTTATTTGATAAATTGATGTAAACTTCCAATAAACTGCATCTGCAAACGAGGCAAGACCTAAAAAGCAATAGGTATGAAACTTTATTTTCCTGCAGATTCCTGTAGCAGAGCGATACCAAATATCCGTCTAATCTTCCACGGCATGTGAATGTGAACTTAGCTTAAAGTGCTACTTTTACAGAGCTTTTCTCCTTCAAGTAAATACTTCCTGTGAAAATGCGATGATAGATTTAATCCCGTTTCTGCAAATTCAACTGTTTCTCTGAAGTTTCTCAACACTGTGCATTGTATGGTTCTGATTATCAAAGTAATAACTGTTTCGTGCATATTCGTTGGGTTAATCCCAATTTTTTTTAATAAATTCTTCTTGAAACACTATTTGATTATTGAATTAAGAACGAATGCAGAACACGGCACCGGTTCCTCCGCCGGGGGCGGTGGGCAGACAGGCAGTGGCGCTGAGAATCACTGGCGACACGGCTTCCTTCTTCGGCTGCAGCATTTTGGGCGCGCAGGACACTCTGTATGACCACGTCGGCCGCCATTACTTCAAAGACTGTTACATCGAAGGTTCAGTCGATTTCATCTTCGGGAACGGCCTCTCCCTCTACGAGGTACCTACTCACCGATATCATCACTGAAACTCCAAATGCTCCTAAAACCCTAATCTTTAGGGTATGGACGGTTAATATTTTACACAGGAGTGCAGCCTGCACGGAATATCCCAAAACCCTAAGCTTTAAAATATGGCCGATGAATTGTTTCCACAGGGGTGCAGCCTGCACGGGATATCGAATACCTACGGCGCAGTGACAGCCCAGAAACGAGACAACTCGTCACAGGACACGGGCTTTGCATTCGTGAGATCTAGGGTGACAGGATCAGGAGCTTTCTACTTGGGGAGGGCGTGGGGATCGTTCTCCCGGGTGATTTTCGCTTATTCTTACATGGACACCATTGTTTTGCCCGGCGGATGGAACGACATGGGCGACCCCAACAGACAAATGTGGGTATTACAGATTTCACCCATTGCTTTCCATTCGAATGTACTAATCTTTCAGAGGCCTCAAATCACTCGTTTTTGCTTTGTGGGTTTTGCAGCACTGTGTTTTACGGTCAGTATAAATGTACCGGGCCTGGAGCAAACTTCTCAGACCGTGTTACCTGGTCCAGAGAACTGACAGATGAAGAAGTCAAGCCCTTTCTTGCGCTCACCTTCCTTGATGGAGATAGTTGGATTAATCTGTAGATAGGTATTAATGCAAGCAGCGATTGATTAATTTCATTAATGCATTACTGTGGTATTAATGTGGTATTTCTATTATCAGCTAAATCTTCTCAAATCCGTCTTTGGGAGACAGACTAGGTCCTCTAAACCTCAGCAGTGCACAAACTCCCTCAGACAACGAGTTAGTGGACAGTCTACACCTCTCACTGACCCTTCATCACGCCACGAAACTTTGTGGAATTTTTTTCAGTACTCTTCAGTTAGTCTCGAATGTTAGGAGAGATGGGTCTGATCCTCTTCGTAGGGGCATTCCATACATTGTATCTTTTATGTTCTTGCATTGTGCCTTTTATATTCATGCATTGTATTTTTTTATAACAGACCGTTTTGTTCTCCCGCATTTTATGGACATCATTGTACTCAAGAGTCCCTTTATGGACATCATTGTACTCAAGAGTCCCTTTGACCTACTTTGTGGTCATTAGTTGGACATAAATATAATTATCTTATCTTATCTACATTGAAAATAGAAATTTACAATAATCAAAATAATACTTCAAATATCTACATTGAAAATAGATTTTTACAATGATCATAATGATGTTTCAAATTACATTATAAATTCTATAAAGAAATTATAATCTCTGGCTTATTATTTCGACTTCAAAATCTACTTGCAATGTTCTCGGTCTCAACCAATGGCTAACGCCACTGGAGGGATTGGTTCACCCTCATATAGTCGGTTTTTTTGTAGTTGGAAATAGTCTGGGACAACCCTTTGCAACCAATCTCGCCTCTTCCGGCTCCACCTCAAGTGGAGATCAAATTAATATTCAACATTATACTTCCCCACTAGGGAAACAATGGCTAGGTAGTTGCCTATCAAAAGAAAAAATTGCTCACAAACTTGAGATTCACTCAAGCCGCATTGGCGAATACATTCATTATATGCAAGATCGTGCACTCATTAGAAAATTTATGGGGTACTAGCCCCAAAAGAATCCCTCACCCATTGGATCCAAGTAAAGTGGTAACCCAAAGGTCAAACCAACCTTGAACTTGGTGCCAAGAGTTTCTTCACTATTGCTTTCACTAGCTTGGAGAATCACACATGGATCTTCGAAAGCGGGGCCCCATTTTTTGAACTCTGTAGAACTATATATGTGTTTTTAGATCAAATGCTTTGTGCTAGACAACAAGGATTTCATGGAAACCCCAGTTTGGATCTAAATGTACGTACTACTACAGGAGTTTTAGGATGAAGAAACCCTCATGGGTATTGGAAATGCTCTTGGACACTTCATCAAAATCTTTGAAGCAACCAAGGTATCCAAGTGTATCTCATATGCTCGTATTTGTGTTTATATGAATGTTTCTAAACCACTCCCTAAATCTATTAGTATCTATTACCAAGATGAGCTCTAGAAATAGAGGCTCGATTATGAGCATATTCCCTTTCATTGCCACAGATGCCATGAATATGGCCATTTGTATAGAAACTACCCTCTTCTAGTTGTTGATGCAAAACATGACACATCCTCAGCTTCTAACAATGATAGCTTCACCAAAGTTAAAAACAAAAAGAAAACCCCTAAGGTACCCTCCCCTCCCTGCAGACCCCATCTCTTTGCGAAAACAAATGGATAAAATCAATTTGTTCCACTTGCATCTCTTGAATTCTACCCCTCCCCTTCCTCCATATCCCCCCTCTCATCATCTACTCTAATGCCTCTCCCGTCGGTGATATTATCTACGTTAACAGAGGGATCAGACCAAGCAGCAGACTAGTGCAAATACATGAACCCCAATTAATTGAACCTATCAGAATTGGAAAAAGATTTGAAGGGTAAAGACCCTTTAACTCTCCAGGAACACGAAGTTAGCTTGTTGGGACAAGCATACTTAAAAAATTTCCATGTCGCCTCAAGATCAAGCATCAAGTCTCCAATTCACAGTCGTTTGGAGTCCAAACCCACTTCCTAAAAGATTCAATCAAGCTTCGTAGGGAGGATAAAAAAGAGGGTAAAAAAAGTAATATGAAACTCTTAGATTAACTAGGGATATGCTAGTAAATTTGGGGAACATCAAAGTAATCCCCAAAAAAAATTGCCCCTCCAACATACCCCCAACAAGAAATTTATTTCTTGGAACATGAGAGGCCTCAACTATAAGGGAAAACATAGGCTTCTTGAAGAAAAATGGAGCTCAGAGAAACATATAGTATTAATGATACAAGAAACCAAAACATTCAATGAGGCACTAACCAATATGATAAGTAAATGGGGTAGGAGCTATCAAGTAGTAACCATAGACATGCAAGGCCCTTTGGGAGGCCTTTCTATTATTTGGAGTGATCAAAACATTCAAGTTCTCAGTATTTTTGCCTCCTTTTGCATCTTTACTAAACAATTCTAGGTTATTGGCTCAGCGGAATCGTGCTTCCTATCTAATTTCTATGGACTCCTAACCACCAAAGGAAAATCCTTATTTCTCCACTCCATTATTAGCACTTGCAATCTTCTTATCTCGTCCCTTTGGATACTTGGGGCCAATTTCAACCTCATCAAATCCATCGATGAGAAGCAAGGTGTCATAAAGAGATTGGATGCAAACTCGTTCCTCTTCCATGAAGCAATTGTAAGATCTCAATTGGTCAAAATTGAAACGAAAAATGGTACATTCACGTGGAACAATAAGAAGGGAGGATCTCAATAGGTGGCTTCAAAACTAGATCGATCATTAATTTATTATGATGTATTAAGGTGGGGCCTCTTTCTAGAAGCCACCATTCTCCAAAGTCATGAATCAGATCACTGACCCATCTAATTAGTTATGGAACTAAAGCTCAGGCTATGCAGTAGGCTTTTTCACTTTGAAAAATTATGATTACACCATCCTAACTTCCAAACAAACATTCAACAATGGTGGGGTGAGGTTGCAATCACAAATGGATCAACAATGTATTCTCTCCACCAAAAGCTCAAGCATATCAAATGGACACTAAAAGGTTGGAACAAAGACAAATTTGGAAACATCCTAGAAGAAACACACAAGCTTGAGAAAATAATGGAACTCATCCAACAAGAAGCTATTATTTTTAGCAGGTCTAAGACTTTAATTAAGGAAGAGGTCTCCACTCTCAATGAATTGGAAGAATGAAGAAACTAGAAGGAGCTTCTTTCGAAGAAAAAATCTTAGAATTTGATGTCTTAAAGATGGGGAAAACAACACCACCTTCTTCCATTAGCTCAACCTTCACAAACTCTATTTGTTATGTTTTAGTTTATATAGACAACAATACGAAGTAGAAGAAGAGGATCATTGTGTACAAGAATATTTTAATTAAGCTCTATGCAATTTTATTGTCCTCTCTTAATATATCAATCTAAGTTTTAGAAGAAAATATTTTTTTGTGCATATGCCAAGTCTGGAGCACCCCCTCTCTCTCTCTCTCTCTCTCTCTCTCTCTCCACTATACAATTTTTTGCTTAACTTCATGTTATTTATCCTATTGTTTATGTTTTCCTTGAGATACGATATATTTTTATTAGTTGTAGCTTTTCTTCAACTCAAACTTGAATCTACCTTCGAGTCACAATTCAGATTGATCATCAAAGTATTGTTACTAGTGTGTTCCAATAACAGTCGTGATAAAGTGATGTAACATGTATTTTTACCATTGGAACCACAATGGATTATAGTTAGAATTTTGAAGTTTGATCACATATCTCCAATTTTTCTTAGTTAAATAATATTTCATTGATGAATGTTTGCTAAAACTCCTTTCAATCATTAGCTACATAGTAAACAAAGTATTCTTACATGAGCCATTTACCCACAGAGACAACAAAATCTTGCAACCTAATTTTCTACCAATGAAGCTATGACAAACTTTGGTTCAAGGATTAAGCCTTATTTCATTTCAATTTTTACATTGTTAAGTTAAAATTCATGTTTGTAGAAAAATGAAATTTACATTGCAATAGTCTAATTTTAGAAAATATATTTTGCATTTTTTAATAGTATTCATACTAACCCCGGATGATGAAATAGTGTCACAATTTATACAAATAATTTCACTAACATATGGATATCTTTAAGCCCTAATGTTACGTGGTACACTTCCAAATTGAAAATGAATAACATGGTCATGATCTTGAGTAAGGCCCTAGTATATCACTAACATATGGATATCTTGCCCTAATGTTATGTAGTACACTTTCAAATTGAAAATGACTAACATGGTCATGATCTTGAGTAAGGCCCTAGTCATCTCTCCAAATACCTTGAAACCATTGATGATAACTTTTATAAAATACATTAAAATAGAAAATATAGAGCTCATTAACCATTTAATTTTTATGGTTGGGCTAGCACTAGTGGTATACTTCTACTAAGATCCACTTTATTTGGTGGTGGAAGTTATACCACAAATATAAATTGATTTATAAACTCAAATTTATTTTTTTTCTGAGATGATCAAATTGATAGGAAATTTGTGCCCAAAATCATTGTAAAAGCTCAAAGCTAAAAATATCGATGGGAACTTTGTGTTGGAATTTGATCAAATTTTATTTTGAGGTCCAAATGATTTATTCAATTTGATCAGTTAACTATCTCAAGCAAGTGGAGATAGACCTATTTAACTGGCCATGTAGTCATCAGTTAACTATCGGATGCAAGTGGAGACAATCCTATTTAACTGGTCATGTAGTCATCAGTTAACAATCGGATGCAAGTGGAGACAATCCTTGTTAACTAGCCAAGCAAACATCACTTAACTATCTCATGCGAGTGGAGATAGTCCTAGTTAATTGAAGTACAATTAAGTTTATGTTATCTCCAATAAAAATAGTACACAATTTGTAGAGCTTATTATTTTCATAAACATTATCTTTGTAGATTTTGTTAAAATATTTTGACTAGATTTTTACATTATTCAATATAGATTTTGCTATTATCTAGAGCTAACAAAATCCACATGACTTTTTTGCAATTTATTGAGATATCTCATAAGCTCACAGAGTCATCTACATCACCTAGGGAGGACTTTTTTCAAGCATTGATATTGAAATATCTCCTAAGTCACAAAGTCTTCCACAATACCTACGGTGTACTTTATGTTTAAGCATTGATAGGACGTGATAGGGAGACATTAGTGTTCAAGAATCTGATACTATTTTAGTGTCATGTACTGTGAGTTTTCATAGTAACATGCATCACTAGAAACTCACCTCAAAGGACAAGGATGTGATAACATCATCCATGTACCATTTCAATGTCATATCATGTGGGTTGTTTTTCCCCTTTGGTCAATGATTATCTAAGTGATGCCCATAACAAATCATAGCCTCTAATCTTCTATTATGTTAATAGGGCATGCATTCCACGAACCCAAAGCTCAACAACGCCCCAAGCCATGGTTTTCCATGCAAACCATATATGAACTATTCATATCCAAAAGAAAACAAAAACTTGAATGCAATTTTACTTACCTTAGATTATGGTCTTAAAATGGCCCTATCCATTTCACTAACCAAGACATGTTTGGCCATGCAAACCATATAGGCTTGAATGCATGATTTTACTTACCTTAAATTATAGTCTTAAGAAAGATGAAGATTTGTCTTTTGGTTAGACATCTTTAACCCTTAAACTTAATAAGTATTTTAATAAGGATTAAAAAAATCTAGTATAGTTTTTTATATAATTAGTTAAAGATTAATCATTTATTTATGTTTATAATTTTTTCATCACCATTTATTAATATTTTTTATTAATTTAATCTATAATTTTTTATATTTTTTAAAAACTAATTATAATATAAAGCACTCATAAAAAATATTTTTATGGATGAAATTTCTTTGGTTACACACAAACGATGTATCGTTTTAAGCTTCCAATACTAAAAAGCTAGCTTCGTATACACTTTTAATAATTTATTTTATTTTAAAGAAATTTATTTATTCAAATTTAATATAAAAATATTTAACAACAAAAATCATGGTTACATATTTTTTACATTTAATTTAAATATTAAAATAAAAATTAACTATATATTTATATTTAAAATTCCAATTGATTTTTATTTATATTTAGATTATTTTCTTATGTAGTTAAAAAAAAATTAAAATATAATGTAAACTTAGTAAAATGGAGGAATTGTGAATTTCCTTAAAACAATTCAATTTTTAATATTTATACTATAATTATTTAATTTATTTATTTTTATTTTATAATTAATAAACCGCTACGTCATCAGACACACTGCCATGCTCTTAATGCCCATTTACACCTTAACAAGATTATAAATCCGACGCGGGTGAATATGAAAAACGCCTGTCATTGACAATCGATTTCCTTCGGCTGCCTCCATGTTATCTATTCACTTACTCTATCCAACGAATAAATTAAAAGTTATTATATTATAATTTTATTTTAAATTATTATTTTTATTGATGATAATGATGGTTAATGTTCATTGAGACCAAACTTTGTTTTATCAGATCTAAAAATAAATTATGTAATTTGATTTAAGATTTTATTCCTATACCCAAAATGCTTGGAGAGAAGACTCTAGAGCTCACTATAATTTTGAGCTTTAAGTGGTTTTGGCTAGAATTTAAAGCTAGCTTAGGAAGTCTATGATCTCCT
>APFE031147819.1:3297-25215 GCA_000404065.3 Pinus taeda | reverse complement strand
CTTAAACACATTTGTTTGCCATTATTTATAAAGCACATTTAGAGAAAGATAGTGTCTGGTTGGTTTTCTTGTCATTAGGTCTTCTTTAGATTCTAGGAAGGTCTATCTTGTCCGCAAGATCGACTCATTCTGCGTGACAGGAGGTGAGGAGTAACCAACTTCAGAGTTGTGCATGGGAGGGAAGGTGTTCGTGTTACTACCTTGACCAAATGATGGATACATGGGGTTGAGAGGACATTCAGCCATAAACAACTGGCGACCCTCCCTCTAGTGCTAGAAATGTTGACAGTGATGGACCTGCCAACATTCAGTGGATCTCCTCGATATGAAGTCCCAACTAGACCTCACACCGTTTGGTATAGGAGTCTCATATGGCATGATGGCATGGTTTCCATTATCTTAGAGATTTTCCTTAGCTCTTTTTGTTTAGTGCATGAGAGTGTTATTTTTTGTAACTTCAAGAAACGGAGGTGAGTGTGCCTGGTGAATGCTTAATGTAACTCTGTGTCTAGATTTTCTTATTGTCAAAAAGAGGGAACTAAAGTGAGCCTCTTTATGAGAGGGAATAGTCCCAACCCAGGAAGAAACACACGTGAACAACAACAACGGTCTATACAACATCCAGAGAAATAGTCCATAACAGATGTGGCAGTCGTGAAAACCAAAGTTCATGGAAAAATGTACACTATCCAATGGAATAGTCCACATGGGGGTGACAGTTGTTAAAACTAGGAAAACAAAAATATGGTCTGTATAATGTCCATCAGAGTAGTCAACACAAACGGGACAATAGTGATAAACAATGCAACACATCTCCCACAATATGAGTACTAAAATAACCAAAGTAGTTCAACTATCTTAGTATAGGTTAAGCAAAAATGCATTACAAACGTTTAAAGAATAGTCTTACAAACAGATACAAAACATGCATGAAAACATGCTGGCCTGAGATAGGCTTCTAAATTAAGAAGAATATCCAAGACACATTTGAACACCCTACATCACTAGTCCCAGTAGTGGAACGTTGGAGCCATTGCTCACTCCTCAAAGAACAGACTACAAACTCTCAAGGATATGTAGGAGGAGCCAAGGTGAAAAGTCATTTGCTCATACAATGAGGGGGTATATATAGTGAAGGGGGTATAACTAACCTTTGTGACTCTTAGACTTCTCTCATGACTATTTTACTTCTCACAAATTTTCAACTTTACATGACTCTTCAAATTCATATGTGAGTCTCCTGGAATTCCACTTTACATTACATTAATTACAAAAAGTATGGCCCATAGTAGTGATGTGGCAAAGAAAACTCATGACACAACTCAACATGACACTACTGACATGTACTAGCTCACTGTGGTTTCTATGTCAACTTGTTGCGTTGTTGAGTAATGATGTGCTCTTAGTGTAACATGTCTTTACCTCGACATGGAAGAGTGCACAGGGTATTTGATGGTCTTCGTCTTTTCTTGATGGTGGATGTGTATGTGTCCCTTTCACTTGCTTCACGTGTTCGTTCAACTGTGATCAAGTCTTCTAGCATGCACCTCTTTTTCATCTGATTCTTTGTCATGCCATGTTTCATCAATGTACCTATTCCTGGAATCACTCATGACTAGACGAAATCAAATCAAAAAATCTCCTAGTCTAACATGATGCATTGCTTTCTATTTCGGTGCAGGTGACCGGGAGAGGGACAAGGCAATGAAACTATGCAAAGCAGAACACAAGCCGTGATACGAGGCTCCAGAGAATTTTTGGGAAAAACCGTACAGATGTCATTGGGAGGTAGATTTACGCAATCTGGGACAATAGTGATAGTTGCAGGGCAAGACCCAGTTACGAGGCAGAATTGCACATTTATCGGGAGGAATACTAGGTAGGGTGTCAAGGAACCACTGGGTCAATCAGTGCATTTTTTAAGGGGAACACTAGGTTGGTCATCCAGCTTACATTCACACAATTTCTCTAGGAAGATAGTGCAAGCAGCCAGAGGCACTGACAAAAAAATTTACATAGTTTTCCAGAGGAGGACAAGGTTGGGCTACAGGATCTACTGGTCAAAATTTCACAATTATGGGGCACAACCTAGGCCTGAACATAACTACGCAATTTCTGGGCTAATTGTAGAGTGTGACAAAAGGGCAGGTGACAGACATATCTACGCAATTTTCTGAGTGAGAGAAGAGTACGCTAGTAAGGAAGCCTTCCTGACAAATCTATGCATTTTCTAGGCTGATTATAGAGTAGGGAAGAAGGATAGGTGACAAACAACTTTGCACAATTTCTGGACTGATTGTAGAGCAGGCTAGTAGGGAAGCTTGCCTACCAGACCTGTCTAATTTCCTGGGATAGTGTAGTGACAGGCAGCAGAGGCCTGTTGAACATGAATGCATAGTTTCTCTAGGTAGTGCAAGGCAGTCAGGCTAGACAAGTTCTGTGCAATTTTGGAGATCAGTGTAGCTCTGGGTCACAACTCAAGTCAAATTTTTTGGTTGACTAGTGGGAGGCTTGATGGGATATCTTACGAGAAGCGTAGATTGGATCAAGTCCTGTGACAACTTCTGTACAGTTCTAGGAGAAATTCAACTGGCTCCTTTCTAGAATTATGTGGTGCAGGTTGCCTGAAGGACAACCTAAAGCTCTACGCAGTTCTAGGTAGTAATGCAAGGTCACTCAGATTGAGGTCCGGTTGAAGGAGGGTTGTCTGGTGGAAATATTTTCACGAAAATGACTAAGTGTGAAAGAAAGTGTACATGTGCATAAATGAAAATGTGATAACACACTTAGAATGACTTGATGAAAAGACACCTCAAATTAATAAGACAAACATGTGCTCAGTGATATTGACTCGAAGGTTAGGAGCGACAAGTGCGACAGTTGAGATGTGTCCTCGAATGACCGTAACAACACTTGTAAGACAATGATTATAACTTTGTGTGGTTGTGAATGATGTCGATAGAGGTAAAACAACTCATGGACATAAATACAACCTTCAAAAATGCCAGAACAAACTTGAAAGCTTGACATAGTGATCAACATGAAAAAATATGACTGATGGTTGATCAAGCAAAAAGGGTGTAATAACTCGACAAAAGCTCTTGGGATGAGCCCTAGTGTTTGTGACCATCAATGGGAAAATACCAAGGAAGGCTCTGAAATTTGGATGGAGGCCAAAATTTTTGAGGGTGTTGTAGCCGCTACAATACAATTCTTGGCTTCCACCTCTGTCTTTATTTTGTATGCACATTGGATCAGTTACCACACCTGAAAATCGCCATGTTATCACTGGGCTAGAAAGGGTTGGGTTGTGTCAACCTTCAACCAAACATAACTATTTCAAACCAAATTTTGACTGGAATTTCTCTCTTCCAATCTGAGAGGGCTCTCTCAATATACTTAAAAATTTGACTATGATAAGCTCAAAAGTACAGATGGCTAACTTTGGATTTTTATGTGATTTTTGTAGGTGAAAGATTGTGAGGACAACCAACATTAGGCATTGAGTCAATTAAAGAAAATAAATTACAAATAACATTGTTTTCATGGAACCTGAGGCATTTTTGGCTTTAAACTGGTGCAAAGTAAAAATTTACAGTAAAACACAACAAATTGAAGGAATTGTGAGCAATATAACATTGAATTCCAAGTAATCAAATAATCTATGAAACTGATAATAACATAAAAACATGAAAAGAAAACATAAAGCCAAAACTGAATCTCAAGTGGAAAAACAAAGTATTACTGCAAATTGTATTTCTTATTAACTGAAAAATATACAAAAGTGGTCTTCTCACATCATCAATCCACCCTTTTTCCAAAGTCAAGAAACAACATATATATATAGTAAGATCTCCATTTAATAATATGCCACCTGGAGTAGAATCAATACATAACTAAGAGACCTAATTTTATTTGACTAACAAAACATTGAGCCTTTATAGGGATATTTATGTCTTAAAAAAGTTTGAATACAAATAGGAGTTTCTTATCATTTATGAGGTCAACAAATTATGTTGCTAAGTCTTATTGAATCCAACCAAATGCTGAGTGTACTAGATTGCTGATTTTATTGATATGTGTATGCTGATCTGGTGGTAGAAATGTTACGTTGTTGTTTATTACTATGTGTCTCACTGTATTTTATGCCTTGTTGTCCCTATTTATTCTCTATTTTGTTTAATTACTGTGTTGTTGGATATACACTGAAAATACCTTCATTTTCCTTTGAGCAAAGGCAAAATGAATGATTTGGTACTTATTGATCTGGGCCTTCTGATCTAGGCCAATTCAATTTGGGTCATTGATCTCAGCCTGTTCGTATCACAATCGCTATAAAGGAGAGGGCCTTTTTACTATTTCATTTTGTTTACTGACTGTCCAAATGCGAAACTTTAATAAAGCATGTCACATAAATTATCACATCTGGAAGGGTGGTTCACCATATTGTTATTGCAAAGTAGTGGAGGGCCTTTAACATTGATTTATGGTAATTTCCCAATTTTACGGATGTGATGGTTTATAGAATGCATCACATAAAATATCGCATCTGAGAGGGTTCTCACACATCACAATCGCAAGTCGGAAGGGACTTCGACGGAGGAGAGACTTATGATTTGTGTTATCCCTGATTGCTATATCACAATCAAATGGGGAGGAAATATCACAATCGACATGATTGATCAAAATCGATAGGATTTATCACAATCAACAAGTGGAGTGGTAATGGGACTTGGATATGGAAATTGGAGGGGAACTTTGCGATACACGCTATCAGTGGAGGACTTTGCAATATGTGATATTGGCCGAGGAGGGACAATCACAGAAGGAAAAAGGAGACAAGTCGCTATTGTATTGCTAAAGGGAAGAAATAGTGATTATGGTTTGTGGGTCCCAACCCTTAAAAAGGACTTCAACATGATTTATGAATGTTTTAAAACATTTCAAAGGGGAATGGGGAAGAACGCTAGAGTTGGATATACAAAGGGATTTCAACTAGAGTTGAAAATGGGTGACTGGAGCTAGAGTTGGAATATTAATAATGAATGGAGATGGCTAGAGTTTAAAAATAAAGGATGAAATTTTATTTGTTTAGAGAACTCCTCCAAAAAAAATTAAAATAGACATGTTCTTCCTCGTTTAATCTCCAAATGAGAAGCACAACAACCTCTTTTAGAAAAGAAATAGACAAATTCAAATATCAGCGGTGAAAAACCTTATCTAAAATGACTAATCAAACCAAAAATTATTTCTAGGGATTATGATGGATAACAATGGCTCCAATGGGGATGTTGTGCCCATGTGGTGCAACAAAGAACCAATAGATGAGTCGCCCAACCATTGTGCTGATCCCAATTTGAAATCTAAAATGCACACTACAAACCAACTAGAAACCAATTACTACTACTATAATGTGATATCAAACTGTTGTACAAATTGAAATTGACAACTGCAAAATTTAGCCTAAAGCTGAAGGAAATGCTTGCCCAACAAGCATATTTATGTACCAATAAACCTACTCTAACATTTGAAAATCCACCTACTTAATTCAAACAATATGAAACCTCCAATATAACCAGTCAAAGAGCTGAACCAACACCAGTTTCCTTGATTGTATTTAAGTGGACCATCTATTGGCAACTTAGAAAAAACAAACTAAATCCATCACCTGAGCTTATAAATGAAAAAAATCCACCTTCACTAATGACTCGAATAGACTTACCAAACAATCTTGATAATCATGAAAAATCACTTCTTCTTCATGAGTAAAACCATGAGGGTTGAATTCATTCATAACTGATGGATTCTTTTTTCTTGTGTCTTCAATTCCAAGAACATCATTAAATAAAAGGACAATAATAGATTTGTCTTCCCTTTCATGTAAATAAAAAAAACCATCCATGCATCCTTGAACATCTTCAAACATGACATCCATATTGTGTGTATCAAAACTAATCTTTTGTTTATCAAACAAATAAGATATAACTTTGGTAGTTTTGCTTGAGGAATGTCATCTTGAGTCTGAACACTAACAAATCCTATACAAACAACTTTATGCATTTCATCCATGTCATTTTAATGATCTTCAAATAGAATAGGTGAAACCTATATATTCATCTCTTCATGTAACTTAGGTTTATCGAAAAGTGAACTTTCATGCAGTTTAACCAGGACAACATCATTATGATTTTCAACAGAAAAATGTTATTGTCTAGGTAGACAACTTTCATCACATGTTACCTCACTTTTCGTAACTTCCATGCATGTATTTTCAACAACCTAATCTTGAGGAATTTCTTCTTGACATAAAATCTCAGAAAAGGAAGAGGTTGAATTTTTTTTGGATGATTTGTCGCATACCTTTGACTGCATATCGATTGACAAGGTTGAAAATCCTCATGGATTTCATGCACTATGACTTGACTGTCAAATTTTTGATCCATTTCATCTTCAACTAAAGGAGAGACATTTGGTTTCTGGAAAAATTCTTGATGATCATGACAACTAGCTTGTGAATAAAATTCATAACGTTCCTCTAATTTTTCATCATCATCCATACATTCTACATCATCGTTAATACTTTCAAGATATTGAATGAAACCTTTCCAAAAATTGCAAAAGTCTTGAAACAATGGAGATGAAGGATGAGACTTCCCATTATGTCCAAAAATTATTCTATGGAAATTTTTAAGAGAACACAAGCTTCCTAATGGCAACCCTTCATACCATAATGTATCTTTATCTTCAAGGGTAGCCATAAACATCTTCATGATACAATCTTCAGGAAACCCAACCCTCATTCTAGATACATGTATATGGAATTTAACCAAATGTAGACCAACATAATCTTTCTTTTCATCTTTGAACATGGGAAGATGGGTTAACCAATCAACACAAGGCATAGGATTTGGAAAATCATAGATGTGAGACCAATCCATAGGAGCATACCTGATATTTCTTCTTGCAGTAGAACTCATCTTAGAACTTCTTCATGCTACTGATCTTCAAGCGGTGGAGTCACCATGAAGACTTGGTCTTCTGTATCTTTTGAGATTGGAGTCGTCAAGTTAATAGCACAACCTTCAAAAATATTTGATTTCCTATTACCCTCAGGAATTAGAGTTAAGAGACTCAAAGAAAATTCAGGAAAAGGAGCTATTTAGCTCCCAACAGATGCACCAAAATGTTATCACTGGGCTAGAAAGGGTTGGGTTGTGTCAACCTTCAACCCAACATAACTATTTCAAACCAACTTTTGACTAGAAGTTAGCACTTCCAATCTGAGAGGGCTCTCTCAATATGCTTAAAAATTTGACTATGATAAGCTAGAAAAGTACAAATGGCTAACTCTTTACTTTTATGTGATTTCTAATGGTGAAAGAGTGTGAGGAAATCCACCAGCGGGCATGGAGTCAATTAAACAAAATCAATTACAAACAACACTGTTTTCACATAATTTGAGACATTTTTGGCTTTAAACTGGTGTGAAGTAAACATTTACAGTAAAACACAACAAATTGAAGGAAGCTGGAGCAATATAACATTGAATTCCAAGTACAATCAAATAAGCTATGAAAATTGATAATAACGTAAAAGCATGAGAAGAAAACATAAAGAAAAAAGTAAATCTTAGGTTGAAAAATAGAGCATACTGCAAACTGTATTTTTTATTAACTGAAAAATATACAAAAGTCGTCTTCTCACATCATCGATCCCCCCTTTTTCCAAAGTCATGAAACTACACATATATAGAGTGAGATATCCATTTAATAATCTACCACGTGGACTAGACTCGATGAATAGCTAAGAGACGTAATTCTATTTTACTAACAAAACATTGAACCTCTATAGGGATATTTCTGTTTTAACAGAGTTTGAATACAAATAGGAGTCTCTTATAATTTATGAGCTCAACAAATTATGTTACTGAACCTTTTCGAATCCAACCAGATGATGAGTGTACTTGATTGCTAATGTGATTTTGACACATGGATGTTGATGTGGTGGCAGAAATGTTACGTTATTTTTTATTACTTTGTGTCTCACTGTATTTTATGCCTTTCTATCCCTATTTTTTTGTATTTTGTTTAATGACTGTGCTACTGGATATATGCTAAAAATACCCTTGCTTCCCTCTCAGCGGAGGTGAAATGAACGATTTGATTCTTGTTGATGTGGACTTGTTGATCAGGGTCGATTCAATCTGGGTCGTTAATCCGGGCCTGCTGGTATCACAATTGCAATATAGGAGAGGGCCTTTTTACCATTTCATAGTGTTTATCAAATGTCTAGACGTGAAATTTTAATAAAAATATGTCACATAAATTATCACATCCAGAAGCGTGGTAATTTCCTGATTTTTTGGACGTGATAGTTTATAGAATGCATCACATAAAATATCGCATCTGGGAGGGTTCTCAAATATCACAATCGCAAGTCAGAAGGGACTTCGGAGGAGGAGAGACTTATGATTTATGCGATCCCCGATTGCAATATCACAATCAGCGGGGGAAGGACTTATCACAATTGGTAGGGGAGGAAATATTGTCACGGCTGGATTTATCACAACAGGAAAGCGGAGTGGCAATGACACTTGGATATGGAAATTAGCAGGGAACTTTGTGATATGTGATATCGGTGGAGGACTTTGCAATATGAAATACTGGCGAAGGAGGGAATCTGCGATATGTGATATCACAATTACAAAAGGGAAAGGGATACAGGAAACTATTATATTGCAAAAGGGAAGGAACCGATAGCAGTTATGGTTTGTGGGTCTTGGTCCTTAAAAAGGACTTCGGCATGATTTATGAATGTTTTAAAACATTTTGAAGTGGAATGGGGAACACGACTAGATTGGATATACAAAGGGATTTCAGCTAGAGTTGAAAAGGGTTATTGAGGCTAGAGTTGGAATATTAATAATGAATGAAGATGGCTAGAGTTTATAAACAAAGGATGAAATGGGGTCTATGAAAGAAATGTGTTTTATATGACTTCTCCAAAACAATTTAAACTAGACCCATTCTTCCTCCTTTAACATCCAAATGTAAAGAACAACAACCTCTTTCAGAAAAGAAACAGATAGATGCAAAGAGTAGTGGTAAAAAACCTTATCTAGAATGACTAATCAAACTAAAAATTATTTCTAGGGGTTATCATGGATAACACACCCAGTGCATTCTCCTCAACCATGTGCACATACACATAGTGTGCATCACACACATCCAATCACAAACTGCATATAACATGATGAAATACATGCACCTACACCTCAAATACAAGACCTGCACCTACACCCATTGTACAACACGACACAAATATATATATATAGTGCAACATAATGAATGCATATGTCACAATACCATGAATACACAATGCACATACACAGTACCATGTGCCCTCAACACAACATGTACGACATGCACTCCCCACATGTATATCAATACCACATGTACAAAGCACCACGTGCACAACATCACATGCAAACGACACCACCTACACAACATGTACACAATGCCTCATGCACATTGGACCACTATACAAGGTGTACAAAATACAAAATTTACATAGTACCATAAACATAATAGGTACGTGACACCACATGTACAAATCACCACGTGCATGACATGTACACAACACCACCTGCACACAACACCATTTGTACAACATGTACACAACACCACATGCACAAAACACCACTTGTATAATCATGCACACAACACCATATGTACATAGTGCCACATGTATAACATGCTTTCAACATCACCTATACATATCACTGCATATCTAAGATGTACATAGCATCATTTGTACACATCACTGCATATCCAATCATGCACACAACACCATATGCAATATTCACACAACACTATCTATACCATCTTGTACATAGCACTCCATAAACAACATGTACACACACTATATATACACAACACCACATGTGGACACATCATAGATGCAACATGTACAACATATACAACATATGCACAACTATAGTACCACACATCGAAAACCACATTGTCCTTACCAAGAAACCTTGCTTCCAGCGTCTCATCCATGCTTATCTTAGCATGCCACAGACCACACTGCTTTCATTTTGTTGATGTATCCCTTAGTATAACTTGTCCATAACATAAGCATAGGCATAATACAAGCATACAATATAAATTCATATTCACATGACATTGACCTCATATATTTTTCATAATTACTCTTCCCACTTGATTCCTTATAGCCAGGAACTTCTTCAGCCATTCACCTACATAAGTAATCATTCCACCACAAGAACAATTCTTGATGATTTGTCAAATAGTGATGGATACATACATACATACATACATACATACATATACTTAAAAAATAGCATAAACAATCATGATCTTGTTAGACAATGATATGCATACATACATATATATACACTTAAATGTTAGCGTTAATAATCATGATCCATGACAACCTTGTCAAACATGACATACATACACAGTTATATGTATACATATATAAACATCAACATAATCATGATTATAACATAGTTATCATATAACATAAGGGCTAGGTTAAGAGAAATTCCTTTATTCATGAACACCATGCACAAAATTAAGAACAATCATTCCCAACATAGGCAAAGCATATGACACCTCAAATCCATTTACTTTGCCTTTTACATTTTTGTACTGCCACCATCAGTTTACCACTATGGACCCATCCAATCCAACCGACTATCATATTCTTACATTCCACCATGTTTAATCATGCACCAAGCTTCATATATGTATTACATTACCCGTTGGGTACCACACAACTCTCCTTGAGCTTCATTAAATTTCCTCTTTCCCAACCAATTCCCAAGACTCAAAAACACAAGAACACCATGAAAACCAAAAACACTATAATGCTACAAGAAATTTTCATAGCTATGCACCAGATGCAATCAAAATAAAAAAATAAAAAAATCATAAGACTAACAATAGACACCATGACTCAATCCCCATGGTTCCTAAGGAAAACTTGACCTCGACCTTCTTCGAGATTTCATGGCAACCTTTCTTGCCATACGACTCGCTGCATGATGTTGTCACTAACACATAACTATTAGTGCATAAATAAACATAACAATACACCAGTTACCTCATCTTACTGTGCTAATCACATTGCTTGCAATTGAACACATCCACACCATCTCTCAAGGAAATACAATCCCTTGACAGACCCACTTGTAGCTAAAGACTAGATAATATACCTTTCAAGTACATGTTCATGAACATAGCATGTATCCACATAATGTCAAACAAGATTAAGGTTAATAAAACTTCTTTTGTGCAAAGCACTCACTCATTTGGAATTATGGTTTCCAAACATAGCCAAAGGAATTCTTACACAATTCCTTCTTTTACCTTTACCCTACTGCAACTGAGTCTTTCTATGTACTGTCATGCCACCCAATTGTTAGTTATATAAACACATCAATTATTACCTCATCACACTAATACCAAGCATGTTTCCTGCAACTTCTCACACATGTCAAACACATGTTCCAAATATCAAGACAATCATATCCATTTCTTTGAAATCAACCTTTACCAAGACTAAGAATCATGTCATAATCCATAGTCAACTCATAGTCATTAGACATAATGCTACAATTGTCACCTACTTCACTCAAGTACATATCAACTACCTCAAAACATATGTTAGTACAATTATCATAAAACAAGATAATTTGAACACATACTCATATTATGCAATAAATTAAACATTCAACACACTTGCAAACATACTATGTTAACTAAATTAACTAGATGACCTAATCAAACAGTTAAGCACCACATATATGACATAAGAAAACTTGTACGTTAATGTACCTCAGGGTAGTCTATCTTGTAGGCATAATCAATCCATGTTAGCACAATTTATCTTCACATTATATTAACCCAAACACAAATAAGATCATGGTATCCAAATAGTCACTAGCTAGCATGTTTACATCATAACTCATACACAATTATCATTCACATATGCAAAGTCAATATATATTAGTACAACACCATATCACAAATATGTTGGCTCATACCTGAATGTCCTAACTGTTTAGTCAATTTAGTATGTCCTAAATTTCTACATTAATTATCAATCCGGGAATCATAAACTAATGAAGTGTGGCACACTATATGTGCAAGACAACCTCTTTCTTACATTTTATTGTTTTCAATTTTATTTTGTTTTGGGGTTTTGTCTTTGTTTGTCTCCTAATGCAAATGGAAATCTTATTCCTAAGTTGTAAGAATACTTTAGAAGGCAAGTATGGATATAGATTTAAGGCAAGGTTTTATGTCCCTTATGATAACTTCTAGAGCTTAGCACTTCAAAAGATCTCAAAACATACTAGTGATAAAATTAGTACTTGAACAAGAACATAAATGTGCAACTATTCAAATCAAATAAATGATGAAATATTTATCATGAAATCATTGTCTCTGCTACTCATACAAATACAGAAATAAAAGTTAAACTATTGCACTCAAACAAACCAAAAATTGCAGACTAATGAAAGTAAGATCAATTGACTTCACTTATAATCCAATAGCTCACCAAGTAGCTTTTTGGGGTTAAGCCATTGCTCCAGAGATAACGTCAAATAACATGGAGAATTGATATCTAAATTACCTACTTGCAAATGAAAGTAAAATCAAGTCACTTCACTTATAATCTTATAGCTCGCCAAGTAGTTTTTCGGGGTTAAGCCATGGCTCTGGAGATAATGTCAGATAACATGAAGAACTTGATATCTAATTGCAGAAACGAAAGTAAAATCAAATCACTTCACTCATAATCCGATAGCTCACCAAGTAGCTTTTTTGAGTTAAGCCATGGCTCTGGAGATAACGTCAAATGACATGAAGAACCTGATATCTAAATGCAGAAATGAATGTAAAATCAAATCACTTCACTCATAATCCGATAATTCGCCAAGTAGCTTTTTGGGGTTAAGCCATGGCTCTAGAGATAACATCAAATGACATGAAGAATTTGATATCTAAACTAGCTAACAATAGCAAATAAATAAGACTGAAATCAAAGCATAACTGAAATTGAAAAGCTAAAAAAAACAAAGTCAGCAGAGAGGCCAATCTCATGTCACTATTTGATGCAAAAATTATATGAAAATGCTCGAGCATAACCTATCCTGAAACACACTAATCAGTGTTAGCAAAAATATACAATGCTAGAAAATCACGTATAGGAATGAAACATTAACACCATAAATGAATTATGAAATATATATAGGTGAACAAGCTATGAAATATTTACATTGGAAATAAGAAAATGATACATGAAGACTTTACAAAAATAAAGAAAAACAAAAACTCAGCTAGCAGGGGCCCTCTGCACGGCCTTGGTTAATACGCTATCAATTTGAAATTACACTCAAATAGTCATAGGAAGCAAAGTCTTTATATTGCAAAATAGAGGAAATGTTTCTCGTTACAACAGCAGGACTAATGCTATAGCAACAACATAAAACTAATAACAAGACTATATCAAGACTAGCTACATGCGTTTGCAAATGCGTTATTTGTAGAGGAAATTACATAACTATTTTTCTGTGAGAAACCTTTAGGAGAGGGCACGTAAAAAGATAGAACCCGTGAGCTTAGCGTCTTGGTTGCCATGATCATTCAATCTACAAAAGGTGGATGTTGGATTTGCGTTGTGGAGATGGTCTACAACTGTCAAAAGGGATCCACGGATCTAGGAACAGTCTCGAACCTTTCACGTGCTGAAAGCAGAGACCTGTTTGCTGTAGGACTCCTTGTTTGACCGTTGTTTGACCAAGGCTTTCCTTTACGAATTTTACTGAACAGATAGGACCTGGTCCATGTCCAAATCATTCCTGAACTGCCCATGTGCCTCGTTTTACTTGTCGACACCTGTAACCTATAGATCAATAAAAACAGCTACAGAATCACGAGTCAGCTACGGAAAGTGGCTGCATTCCGCAGTTGATGAGAAACATCTAAGTCAAATAGAAAACACTAAGATATTGTTAAAAAACCACTTAAATGCACTCTTAGAATCAATATGTAATGATCTTTGATAGCTTATGAGGCACTGGTGTGGGAAAAAGGTCTAGGGAAGTATGTAAAAGAGAGGTAGTTTTAAGGCTCAACATACCCCCACTGTGAAGGTGTTGCATGTCCTCATTCAACCAAAATTGTGACCATCCTCCCTTCAGTTCATTTGTTCTGAGACCTCTACTAATACATCCAGCCTTCTTTTCTTCTTCCTTGGTACCACTATCATCCTAGGCTTCCTTATTAGGCACATGTATTTGAGGTTGATAAGGGCTCTGCTCA
Organism: Pinus taeda; assembly: GCA_000404065.3. Lineage (NCBI taxonomy): Eukaryota > Viridiplantae > Streptophyta > Pinopsida > Pinales > Pinaceae > Pinus > Pinus taeda. The sequence goes on along the minus strand of APFE031147819.1, from coordinate 10,858 downwards.
ACCTCCTGCTCTTTTTCTTCAATTTCCTATTTTTCTTCCGCCATAGCCCAAGATGCAACATGGTGTTGTCATGGATAATTTTATCCAACCTGCTCTGTTCTTTCAATGTTTCATTTTCCCTTTTGATGTGTCTATCTAGGACTTTTAGTTCAAAAACTTCTTGTTTTAGTGATTAGATTAAAACTTCTCGGGATGTATTAGGCTAAGTAGATGAAGTGCCTTGGTTTGTTGCAGTCTTCTCCAACGATTCAATAAAATCATACATTTCTTGTTGGGTTGGATCTATTTCAGGTGTAGCCTTTCTTGGATTGATCCCAAAATCTGGTTGAGAAGAACTGATCTCAAAATCTGGTTGAGAAAAAGGAGAATGTTGTGGGCTATGGTTAGGAGGGATTGCTGGAGACTGTTCTAGTGTTTCTCCTCCTAAGTCTATGAAGTGGGCCCCTTTATTTTTCACTTTCTTCAATTTACTTTTAAGTCTGGAGCTCCTCCTTAGATTCTGTGAACTGGTATCTTCTTTCTCTACACTCTGTTTTTCTTTCCCTTTTCCCTTTGCTGTAGCTTATTGTTCCTTAAGGTAGATTAGTCTTTCAGAAAGTATTTGATCCTCTTCTGAGGAAGATTTTGGGGTTTGATAGACAACTTCAACATTTCTTTTCCCCTTTAGTTTCACTTGCTTCCTAACCTTAGTTCTTTCTTTCCTACTTTCAGACAACTTTTCTTCCTTACTAGTTTCTTTAGCTATGTTAGTAGGATTGTCTTGAATGTTCACACTTGTTTTCCTTCTCCTACTTTTCCTTACTAAGCTACCTTCAGGTGTTTCAGGTGGGTCCTGAAAGAAGTTTCTAATCAAGAACTATTCCCAAGTGTCCTTTCTTTCCTTTAATTGTTTTTCAATCAGAATTTTAAGAAGGTTGTGATGGTAAAGGTGAGGCTCTACTTCATCCAGATTCTTTTGTACAATTGTGGACATCTTTTTTAGGCTACTCAATAGGAAATAAGGCAAATTTATGGTTTGATTTCCTAGAAAATTCATTAGTAACTTGATGTGGTACATGTACATGGACCCAAACCGTCCTTCACGTGTAATAAACTAGTCCACTTTTCCTCTAGAGTAGAGACAGGGATTCCACGTTTGAAAATGGTTATATCCATACCTGGGTTACGAAATATAATCCTCCATGCCTTCTCATAAAAGTCTTTGTTTTTGAACCACCATTCCGCCTCCTTTGGGAGCTCCATTGATGCTGCAATGGATGCCTTTGTGACTAAAAATTTGAGATCTCCAACCTCAACTTCCACACCGTTAAAAGACCTTGCAGATGTCTTCGTGACTTCTTTATTGTGACCTCTGAATTTCTGGATAAATTGTAGCCACCGTGCCTTCCTTAATATGCTTTTTAACTGTGGATAACCCTCCATGAATTTAGGCCCTTCTGGCTCTGTTCTTACCAAAAGGCCCATTCCTTCCTCCTACCTTAAAAATACCTCTGTGAGTGATAGACTGTAAGTGATGGATTGATGGAGGTGGAACAGTTGTGTGAGTGGAATATGGAGAAGGATTGTGGAAAAAACTAGTAGTTGTAAACGAAAGAACATAGAACATGTAGTGAAAATGAGTTCACGGAGTGGAGGCTTGTATAAACAGGCCAGAAGTAACAAATGCAAATTCAATGGGAGAATATGGAAACAGAGTGAGTCTGGCAGAATTTTGAATTAAAAGGCTGTAGAGTGGACGTTAGCATGTTCATAAAAATGACTGTGGATTTGTGTGGCAAAGAAGAGCCGTGGTCAAATAGAATAAATCTTCATAATTACCCAATTCAACAGGTGGAATGCCAACGTACAATTAAGTACGAGTTAGATTCAGAGGTGGATCATGAGGCTGTTAGAAATTGATGTGGAGTTCACGGTGGAATTATGCAAAGGTCATGGAGGAGTTATGAAAGCTATCAATGAAAATCATTACACATAATGGAGCCGGTGGTTTCAAAACTATATAGATTATGTGCTTTAAAATGCTATTTGAAATGAATTTTGCTCATACCTTAGAAGCCTACCACTTCCATCCACTGACCTTTGATTGCCTGCTTTTTGTTGGTGCTTTAGGTGCTAACATCTTCAAAATATTTTCCTCCTCCATACCTGCATTTTGTTTTCATCATTATTTGGCTAACATTTGACTATCAGTGCTAAGTAACAGAGTATTAGCTACGGAATCAACAATCAACTGCAAAATCAATATTCAGCTATGGAATCAGAATTCAGCTGTGGAAACTAACATAGTGAACATATGACTGAATGGAGATGGATGGAAATGAATATTGACTGTATGAATGATATATGAAAATTGGACATGAAAGGGATTTTATTGGTGGAATTGTGATGATGAAATGGAATGAAATGATGTGAAGTGAAGTGACATGAAATGGAACAACTATGAATGAAAATGAAAGGGATCGTTTTTGGAAAATATAGGGCGTCAAAAGTTTCTGATTTTTACCCTGTATTTTATGTATAAGACTGCCAATCAATGATTGGTTTTCAGGCTTATAAAAATGAAAAGAAGAAAGACTAGGCTGGTGGAGAAGAAGAATTCTTCTTCACCAGCCTTATTGCAGAATTATCTTGGAAGATTTTGACAAATTCCTCCTTTGAGAGTGTCTTATGGTATATCTTCAATCTGTGACTATTCACAATAAGAGGAGTTTGATACTCATCAATGGTTTTGATTCTTACCACTCCATTGCTAAAAAAATTGCCAATCTGATATGGCCAAAGCCAATGAGTTTGAAATTTACCTTTGAAATGTTTGAACTTGGAATCAAATAACAATGCCCAATCTCCTTCTTGAAAATTTTTCTCCTTGATGCATTTATCATGCCACTTAGCTCTTTGATATTGAACTAGATCAGTTCTTAGGATTGCTTCTTGCCTGATCTCATCTAGTTCATTCAACTGCTCCATTCTATGCTTTAGAGCTTTTGATAAATCCATTCCCAATTGAACTGCCATCTTGAAGGTTCTGACTTGGAACTCAATGGGGAGTAGAAATTCTTTCCCATAAACAAGTTCATAGGGAGAATGTCCTGTTATGTTCCTCCATGTAGTTCTGTAGGCCAATAAGGCTTCAGGAAGCCTTTCTGCCCAATCTCTTCTGTGTAGATGAACAGTCTTGGTAATGATGCCTTCAATAAATTTGTTTGTGGAATCTATTTGACCATTTGATTGCGGATGGTAAGGAGTGGATTTTCTGTGCTTGACCTTGTACTCTTCCATCAACTTCTCCACCAGTTTGGATGTGAATTGAACTCCCTGATTTGTCACAATTTCTCTTGGAACACCAAAGCGAGTAAACATATCCTCATAAAGAAAACTAACAACTGAGTGCTTAGTAGCAGAAAATAATGTTTTGGCTTCTACCCATTTAGTGACTTAATCAGTACATACCAATATATACTTTCTCTAACTATATGGTGGATTAATAGGTCCAATAAAGTCTAAAGCCCATTTTTCAAAGGGTTCGATGAGTGTCTGTGGTTGTAATGGCATCTCATTTGAGAGGGTAGGCTTCCTTACTCTTTGGCAGCTGTCACACATTTTGACATATTGTTTTGCATCTTTGAAGAGGGACGACCAATAATATCCTAAAGAAAGGATTTTATAGGATGTCCTTTTGTCAGCAAAGTGTCCGCTGCATGGTTCATCATGACATGCTTTGAGAATATCAGACATTTCATCTTCCCTAACACTTATTTTGATCATAAGATTTGGCCCTATTTTAAACAATTTGTTAGAAATCCATGAATATTTTGAACTCTCCTAAATAATATTTCTTCTTTCACTAGGAAATAAATGTGGAGGTAGTTTCCCTGTAACCAAATAGTTAGCTATATCTCCATACCAAGGAGTCTTAGTAGTTACTGAAAATAAATATTCATCAGGAAGCTTGTCCTCTATAGGAGAATCTTCTTTAGTATTCTGAATCCTAGACAAGAAATCAACTACTATGTTTTGTTTCCCTTGTCTATCTAACACAGTAATATTGAATTCCTATAAAAGTAGGAGCCACCTTGTAACTCTGCCATTAGTAATGGGTTTGTTCATTAGATATCTAATTGCAGAATGATCAGTATGAATAAAGGTTTCATAGCCTATTATATAATGTCTGAACTAATTGATTGCATGAACAACAACTAAGAACTATTTTTCAATCACAGTATAATTCAACTCAGTGGGAGTTAAATTTTTACTGGTATAGTAAATGGCATAAGGAACTAAATCTTTTTGTCCCAGCACAGCCCCTAGAGTTGTATTTCAAGCATCTATAGAAATATGGAAAGGAAGTTTCCAATTTGTTCCTCTGAAGATAGGTGCTTCAAATATTATTGTTTTCAAAGCTTCAAATGCTGATTGGCAATCAGGACCCCATTTGAATTCACAGTCTTTTGTAAGTAGTTTATAGAGTGGAGATGCTATTTTGGTGAAGTTTTCTATAAATCTTCTATAATATCCAGTAAATCCTAGGAAACTTCTAACATCTTTTTGACAATTTGGAATAGGTAGTTTGGAGATGACTTCAGCTTTTGATCTATCAACTTTAATACCATCCCCTCAAATATGATGTCCTAAAACAATACCTTCAGTAAACATCATAAAGCATTTTTCATGGCTTAATGAAAGATTTGTTTCTTCACATCTTATAAGGAATTTTTCCAAATTTTCTAATGCCTATTGAAATGAGTTACCATAAACTGTAAAATCATCCATATATACCTCTACATATTCATGGATTAGATCAGAAAAAATTCCTAGTACTGCTCTTTGGAATGTTGTAGGTGCATTACATAATCCAAAAGGAAGCACTCGATAAGAAAAAGTTCCCCATGGACAAGTAAATGTGGTCTTATCCTAATCTTCAGGTGCTACCTGAATTTGATTATAACCACTAAAACCATCCAAAAATGGAAAATACTTTTTGCCTACTAAAGTATCTAATACTTGATCGATAAAGGGAAAAGGAAAGTGATCCTTCAAAGTTGCTTTATTCAATTCCCTGTAATCAATGCACACCCTCCATTTACCATTCTTTTTGGGTACTATAACCAAGGGAGAAATCCATCGACTATCTAAAATTGGGTAAATGAAGTTTACATTGAGTAATTCTTGGAGCTCTTCTTCTACAATCTCCCTAAGATTTGGATTCATCTTTCTCTGAGGTTGTCTAATTGGTCTATTGTTTTCAACGATATAGATATGATGGATGCAAGTCTTAGGGTCAATACCTTTCATATCAGTATACTCCCATGCAAATGAAGCAGAGTGTTTTTACAAGATCCTGGTTAGCTCTTCCTGTTGTGACTTTTCAAAATTTTTGTTTATATTCAATGTTTTACGCGGAAAAATTTCAACGTTAGAACTACCAAACTCTTCCATAGAGTAAAGAGACATTTTCCTTGATGACAAATATTCAATATCAGAATCTAACTGAAATTGTGTGTGGTCGTATTCTGAAGATGTTTCAAAATTTTCTAATGTGTTCAAAATTTGACTATCTTCACTAATTCTAGAGATAGTAAAAACAGGTTGTATAATATCTTCATCATTGACCCTTTCATTGCCTGGTACTTCTGTACCTGCTTTCGCTGGAGGATACAAATTGAATTTCTTTGTTGAAATACCATAAAAAATGTACATATCCCCAGATCTACAACTAATGATATCATCAGCTGTGGCTATCCAAGGTCTTCCTAAGATGAGTGGGTGCCCTCCTAGATTACTCTTGGGAGTCAAAATCATGAAGTCTACTGGATATTCCCAAGAATCTAAGGAGACTGAAATATCTTCTAATACACCATCTGGTTTGATTATTGATCTATCTGCAAGTTGCAGTAAGGTGTGTGTAAAGAGAATATTAGGAAGTTTAAGATGTTCCATAGTCTGTCTATTCAAAATGTTTATAGCAGGCCCTAAGTCAATCAAAGTATTTGGAATTTCTATCCCATTTATATGTGTCTTGACAATTGGACTACCTGGTGATGAGCCCCAAATTGGGTAACTTATTGGGCTCATTTTGCCTAATTATCCTTGTTCAGTCCTTGTTCAATCCTCCATTTTTCATAGATTATGAGTTATTTTTTAGTATGTTTATGTCATTTGTACGAATAAGGGTGGTCACTCTTCCTAGGTGGCTAACACGTGCTTATTTCAGGTTTTTGGACACATGTTGGAGAAAAACCGAGCAATCATGGGCTAGGTGACAACCAAGCTTGAGGTGAGGATTCATAGGGTGGTTGTCTCTGACATTAAATAGCCCTTCCTCGGGATCTCCACCCTCAACTCCAAGCTCACATGCCACCAAAATGGATCTTGAAGGCAACCAAGCAGATTTTGGAGAAGGGACTGTCTACTAACAGTTGGAACAGCCGAGTCCCCTAGATTTAGGAGGCCTGCTAGGGCCCTCATGGTGTATAAATGAGAAGGCCTTAGCCTTCGTAAGGGACTTTTGAAACCATTGCATTTTTGTTGCACTACAGTGCTGTCACCTTCAGCTCATTTTCTTGTAGCCATTTTGGCATAACTTTTGATTGATGACTATTTGTTGATAATGATAAGCAGTCCTATTTTATATCAGCTCTAAGTTCTCTATAGGAGCCGTAGCTCTCAGGGTTGGGCCCAACCTAAGAGCTAGGGGCCTCCTTCATGTACTGTTATCTTTCCTTTATGCATCGTTGTTTTTTTCCTTTTATGCACTTGCAAATGTATTTCTGTTAGGCAGATTAAATTGTGTTGATTAACTAGGTCACTTTTTATGGTTAGAAATGCTTCAGATGTTTAGAATAGGTTGGTAGGATAATAATAGGGGAAAATCTCCAGAAAAAGGGCCAACAAACACCTTTGGTTTCACCTCTCCCTCATTGGATCAGGGGCTGGAATTGAAGTAACCTTGCTGTCCCAAACAAAAAAACATTATTCTTGCTCTGCCATGCAATCATTAGTGTACTGTTTTCATTTGCAGAAGTTGGTTACATGTTTAGATATTTGAAATGTTTCATTGCATAGTTGATATACATGGTTCCCTTTCAAATAAAGCTGTCGTTCATTCACTTTGTTGTTAGCTAGACTAGATTAACTAGGACTTTGATTACTTGCAAGTCTTTATTGGTTCAGTTGAAAGTACACGGTGCAGAGCATCTCTACCACATTTTCATCCACCCAAGCTTCATAAGAGCCATCTGTTCCATCTCCTAACTGGGTTCCTCATCTCACGTTTGTCCTCTTGCCCACGTAACCCTACCTTTTTGTGTAACCATTGTTTCATCCTTCTTTGAGCCAATTCAGCCATCTATACCTTCTCAACACTCCATCCACCAGTCCCTGGGCCATTTCAGACCCCTATCCTACCTCCATATCCATTCCTTCATCTTCCCTCACTCATCTATCCTCCAAAATCCCATTTCTAAACATCCTGTAGAAATTTCTGAACATCCTATAGAAATTCCTGAACATCTTGTAGAACCCCTGCAGACTTCCTGTAGAAGCTCACAAATGAGGTTTCTTG
>APFE031147814.1:0-14809 GCA_000404065.3 Pinus taeda | reverse complement strand
CCGTAGCCCTATTAAACCTGTCGAAGGACTGACATTAAGCTTAGGAATGATCATCTCCAAAATTACATAAGACCGACACTTGAACGAAATCGACATTCATGAGACCGACACTGAACATACATGTTTAACTGAAACACATAAAGACTGGAACAACTATGGATAGCCGTCACTGTAACAGATAGGGACAGAATTACATAAGGACAAAGACCAGACACATATAAGATAGCGGTGAGAGCAGACAGTGAAAAAATTCCTTCTTCAGAAACCTGAGTCGAACAGTAGAGCGAACTAGTCATCATTAGTGGTGTGCACCTCTTCCTCCGCTTTGCATTTGGGAATCTTGTGGATATCCGGCTCGGTGAGAATGTCACGCTGCATAGGTTCACTTGGGCCTGCCCCAGGGTCTGGAGAGAAGCTGTCTTGAACAGGGCGCAACATATCAATGGCGGGAACTTGCACACTTGTTGTAGGAGCCAACCCAGGAATCCGCAGAGGGCTGGCATGAATAGCATCATCTTCACCTCGAGGATTGCTGCAATGCTCCACTGAAACTGTAACAAAGAAAGTTGAATTTGACAGAGTACATGGAATACGATATCTCACCATGGGATGCTGAGAGTGCCCACAGTCCATAATCTCTCGATATTCCGCTGTGCTGCCTCTGCCAACTGCCTGACCCCTGGAGCGCCGACGGTCGGAAGAAACCTCGATTGAGGAGGAGGGGGAGGGGGCTTGCCTCTAAGACGAAGCCTTCCCTCTGGAAATCCCGCGCCAGCTTGACTGTCGTAGACGCTCTCGCTGCATCTCTAAATTGTGCGAAGAGCAGGTATAACCCGTCGCAGCCTCCCTCGGAACCAGAGAATGAGCACACACCACCTCCGAGCACTCGAACCTTATGCCCGTCAGCGGGAGAGTGACAGAGATGCCAAACACCCCCGAATGGTCCCAATGGCAGGAATAACCCCTTGCAACCTCCCTCAGAACCAGAGATTGAGCCACCATGACCTCCCTCAGAACCAGAGCATGAGCAAACACAAACTGCGGGAGAATGACAGAGAGGCCATGGCTTTGTAGCGCCATTTTCCCGTTACCAAGAGGGGCAGTAAATGCCGAAAGGACCCGACTGCCATTAACCAATGCCTCTGAACTTAAATGCCTCATGCAACAAGCCCACATGCTATGCGTCCTATTATACGTGGCTCGTCCGGGCGGACACCTGCCCTCATGACGAGCCCTTGACCTGTTAAGCATTAAAATCACCAGCATCCGGGAGGGAGAGGTCCTTTTGCACCAAAGCGATGCAGTCCTTTTTGAGTTGTTCATCCTCAACCATATCCAAGGAGCCGAAGAAGTAAGGTGATGACTGAGACACACCTTGATTAGCCATTCTGTCGGCTACTTGGTTTGTTGTTCTGCGTACATGCTGGAAGGTTATACTTTGTGGATTCTTAAGCTTTGCCTCCAGGGATTCCAACCTACTTAGCAATCTCCAAATGGTTGCTAATTTGACTGCTGTTGCCCCTGCCTGAATTTTCTTGGCTGCTGCTATTAGGATGAGAGAATCGCCCTCAACCTCAAGAGGGAAGAAGTGTTTTTGCTCTGCTAGACAAATCCCGTGCCAGAGTCCTTCCAGCTCAGCTACATTGTTGGTGTCTTTGCCTAAAGAGCCATAATAGATATGCAGAAGTGCTCCTGTGTGGCTTCTGATGATTCCTCTGAATCCTGCAGGACCAGGATTACCTTTAGCTGCCCCGTCAAAATTGAGCTTGAATGAGTTGAAAGCTGGTGGGGACCAGGAGGACGGGGAGGTGGAGCTGCGTGGAGGACGGGTAATGACCTTTGCAAAGGTGGAAAGGTCAAGATTCCATTCTTTAAAAATGTCCCTCTCTTGTTGCACTTTTGGCATGTCTGTATCATACCAGGTTCTTATGGCTAAGGTTTCCTGGATATTTCTTTTGTAGATGAGCCACAGAGCGTCGATTGTCCGGGAGGTGTTGTTGAAGATTCGAGAGTTGCGCTCTTTCCAGAGAAGCCAGTACAAAAATCCTGGTATTAGACCCCATAAAGTATTGAGAAGTTGGCTTTTGAATGGGCTCTTGTCCCAGTTCCGTATATTTTCCGTTACATCCTCGCTCCTGGGTTCTGTTCTCTTGTTTCATTTCTCCACTTTTTCCCAAAGTTGCTTTGCTAGCAGACATGTCTCCATTAAATGACTGATTGTCTCAGCATGGAGATTGCAATTTGGGCATCTAGAAGGCCCAATGAATCCCATTTTTATTAAATTGTCCCAAGTTAGAATGTGCTTTTTACTTAGCAGCCATAAGAAGGTTGATATTTTAGGCCATAGCCCTGGTAACCAAACTCATGCCCAAATTTGATCTTTATCCGCTTGGGTGTCTGAATAGCGCAGTTGATGTGCTTCTTTAGTGGTGAATGTGTCTTTGTGCGTGTGACCCCATCTGAGCTTATCCTGCTGGTTGGAGTGACAGATTCTACGATGAGTGAGTTCCTGTTCCATGTCTGAGTATGTTTCGCCTTCCCAATCCCTCTGCCAGCTACTCGCAGGTTTCCATAGTCGGTATCCATGATGCTCTGTTTGTTGCCAGAATTGTTGCACCTGAATGAGGTTTTCTTGCTACATATATGATTGCCAGAGGGGCATTTGGAATAGATTCACAAGTTTAGGGAGATGCTGCCATGAATCCTCCCAAAACTTGGCTGACGTACCTGAATGGATTTCCCAGAAACTGTGTTCCTAAATGAAGTGGCTATGTGTCTTTGCAGCATTCCAGATTGGTGAACCTTGGGCTGTGGAGTTAATTCGGATGAGATCGTGCCATTGACTTCCCAGAGCATATTTCGCTTGCCATAGTCGAGCCCAAGGTGAATGCGGCTTGGAGATCCAGTTCCACCACATTCTGGCTCCCATTGTGTTATTACTTTGAAGCGGATCTCGAAGCCCTAGTCCTCCTTCTGATTTTATTTTGCACACTTCTTTCCAATTTACGAGAGCCCATTTTCGATTCCTGCCAGTGGAGCCCCATAGGAAGTTGCGTTGAAGGTTGCGAATGGCTTTAAGGACCCATTTTGGAGCTACCATGGTGGAGAAGAGGTACAACGGCATAGCTTGAAGGACAGACTTGATCAGGATCAATCTGCCTTCCATGTTGAGTGCACAAAAGGTCCACGATGAGAGTTTTGATTCTAGCTTATCCAGGAGAGACCGCCAGGAAGCATGTTTGATAGTTGAGTCCGAGAGGGGAGCTCCAAGGTATTTAGAAGGCAAATGGGATATGGTGAATCCCAGAATTCTGGCAATATTCCTTTGAGTGGAGGGGGGAGTGTTAAAAAAGAAGAGTTGAGACTTCGAGGCATTGATGGAGGTGCCATAGGCATCAGAGTAAAGGGTGAGAAGAGACTTAAACACTGAGGCTTATTTCGAGGAGGGATGTCCAAATAGCATGGTGTCATCAAAGAACTGCTGATGAGACAGAGGATTGAGACCATGGATGGAAATATCTTTAAGCTCTTGAGAGGCAATGACAGATTTGAGAAGTCTGCTGAGGCCCTCGGCCATTAGAACAAAGAGAAAAGGTGAAAGTGGATCCCCTTGCCTAATGCCACGAGAGGGTCGAAAGGGGGAGGAGGGAGAGCCATTCAAAAGAATAGAGAATCTTGGAGAGGTGATGAGGCTCATAATCCACCTGGTCCAGGTTGCACTAAAGCCAAAGGCTAAAAGCATTTTGTGAATAAAATTCCAACTTAGCTTATCAAAAGCTTTGGAGAGGTCGAGTTTTAGAATCATACCTGGTTTCTTGAGAATCTTTAATGAATGTATTACCTCATTTGATAGTATGATTCCATCCATGATCTGCCGTCCTTCCACATACCCAGTTTGTTCCGGAGATATGAGTAAGGGCAAGAGAGGTTTGAGCCTATTTGCGATGACCTTTGAGATTAGCTTGTAAATTACATTGCATAGTGCGATTGGTCTGTATTTTTCAGGCCTGTTGGGTTCTCCGCCCTTGGGTACTAGTGCTATAAAGGTGGTATTGAGGCCTGGGAGGACCCAGTGCATGCTTCTGGATTCTTCAACGAGGGCCCATACCTCAGTTTTGATGAGTTCCCAGAATTCATGGAAGAAATTGGCTGTAAAGCCATCAGGCCCAGGCGCTTTTCCGTCTTTGAGTTGAGCCATGGCTTCTTCAACTTCCTGCAAGGTCGTGGGCTGGAGTAATCTGTTATTGTGATCCTCAGTGATGATGCTTGGAATATGCTGCGTGATGGCTCTGATTGCTGCATCCCTGTTCTCAATGGGTTCCGTTAAAATTTCCTTGAAATACCCTGTGAATTCCTTTTCCATGTCCTCATGTTCCTCAATTCTTTCACCTTGTTGGTTGTTGATGAACGTGATATTATTGTGCATGCGCCTTTGAATGGTGGCTTTGTGGAAGAATTTTGTATTCTTCTCTCCCTCTTTGAGCCAGTTGATTCTAGATTTTTGCCGCCAGAGTATTTCCTCTTGTTTCCTGTGTTCCTCGATTTGATTCCAGAGGATCTGTTCCTGCTGTGCTTGTTCTTCTGATCTGCCTTCAAGGATGAGAGTTTGTTGAAGTATGTGCATTTGTTGTTCCAATTGTGAGCGCTTCTCCTGTATGTTGCCAAAATTTGTGCGATTCCATACTTTGAGGACATGTTTCAGATTTTTTAGTTTTTGTTGGAATTGATACATTTTGGCTCCCTCTGGTGGAATGTAAGCTGCCCATGCATCACTGACTACCGTCTTGAAAGTGGCATTTGTTAGCCAGAATGCTTCGAATCTGAAAGGTCTGTTGCAGCGGTTACCTAGCCTAGACCATTGTAGCAAAATTGGCCAGTGATCAGATCCACTTTGGGGGATGATGGAAGCATTGAAATCCCCTCCCAAGTGGATTGCGTTGTCAGAAAGAAGGAATCTATCAAGCCTGGAGGCAATGTGATGAATACCTCGATGCTTGTTAGTCCAAGTGAAAATTCCATTAGAGGTTGGTAAGTCCATAAGATGATTGTTTTGAATGAATTCTTTGAGGCCCTCCCTGTCACTGTCAAGCCTGATTCTACCTCCCTGCTTCTCTGCCATGGATGTTATTATGTTGAAGTCGTCGCTTCCGATCCAGAGCGGGAATTGCCTGTTTTCATTGAGGATAGAAATCGTTTCCAGCAGTTCTAGTTTTTGCTGAATTGTCTGAGGAAAATATAAATTTGTGAGATGCCCATGGATTCTGGTGCCAATGAGGTGGAAGGAGGCTTGAATAAGATGTAGAGTGGCATGGAAGTCATATAGTGTGATGATTTGTGGGTTCCACAAAATGGCTAAACCGCCTGAGGCTCCAGAGGCGTCTACTGAGATGGCATTGCTTCCTGCCCAGACTTTGCCACGTATTCTTTCAATAGCTTCAGTGCTGCTTTTTGTTTCTTGCAGAAAAACTATGGTAGGTTTTTCTTGTTGAATCAAGTTTTTGATCATTCTATGTTTTGAGGGGTTGTTGAGTCCTCTCACATTCCAGGATATTAGCTTCATATAAACTGAGATTTGGGTTTGTAGAACTTTGTCAGCTTAGGGAATCGCCCCGACTCCATAAGTATTTCACCTAGTGCTATGGTTCTCTGAAGGTCTGTCTTTCTTCCTCATTTCTTAGGGTCTTTGAGCATCTATTTTCCGTCCCATAGGCTTCCTCCTTGTATGCCAAGGTTTTTATGATGCTGCACCTTTGCTAAGACTCCTTCCAGCTTGTCTATTTGCCAGGGTTGAATAGAGTTGTATTCTCTCTGTTTGCATGCCATTTCAAGTGTGAAGATGTCTAGACCATCTATGCTAACATCCGCTTGATCTTCTTCCATGACAGTGGTATCCCCTAGTTCTTCCTCATCCACTTCCTGCTGAAGACTGAGAGCCAAAGTAACATCTGTCTCCATATCATAGTCTTGCTGCTTATTGTCCACTGAAGGTTTCTCATGGGAGAAGGAGAAGGGACTGAGACTTGACACCGATTTTCCTTTCTCCAAAGAAGGGTTTGGAATGGGATTCGAAAGAGAAGGATCAGAGGGCTGCATGGGGTCTGAGGGAATGAGGGAGGAAGAGGGCGAAGAGGTATTGCGCGGGGGTTCAAAACTGGGATGATCTTGCTTATTGTACATTGCAAGAACAGAGAATCTGTTCTGGGAGTCAGATTTGAGAGCGTTGTCCATGACTGGCTGATTCTTTTTGGCATGCCTACGACGGTTGGGAATCTTGATGAAACCTTCGGAGTCTTTATCAGAGACAGCAGCAGCTGCTTTGGATTGAGAGTTTAATGGAAAGTCACGGACGAGATGGCCATGCTCATGACACTTGCGACAACGGAAGGGAATATGCTCATAATATAAAGGTTGTGTCCATTCATAATCATCATGATATAGTCTTACCGTATCAGCTAGAGCTTTGGTCAGATGCATGTGGACGCAGATCCTGGCATATGAGGTATATTTGCGATTTTTTGTTTAAGCCGCGACTCGGATGAAGGTGCCAAGTTTGTTGCCTATATCCGCCAGCGTTTATTCTTTCCAGTACTCCACTGGGAGGGAGTACATCCTGATCCAGACTGGAGCCCAGCTGAAATATTCCTTGTCGGGATTGAATCTTGGTTTCCATTCTGTGAGGTAGAGGCCTGAAGAGTTGAAGAAGTATGATCCTCCTTCGAATATCCACACTCTGTCCTCCACACACTGAAAGATTGCTGTGAAGAAGCCTTTTGGTCCTAGTTGCAGAGTAATTTGTCCTTTGGGCTTCCATTTGGAAGCTATCCAACCTTGTAAGGCTTTTTCCGTAGGCCAGAAGCCTAGAAACTTTCCGATTAGTGCGTGATCTTGCATGTACTGGATCTCACCATTGATGCGGTGGCTAGGCAGTTCAACCTTGATGGGTTCGACAGCTTTTGGGATACAAGTGGCTGATGTTACCTTTTGCTGGGACGCCTTAGCTTTGTTGTGTATCTCTTTGTCTGTATTATCTTCTTCTGTCGGAGCCGTATGATGCTTTGCTTCATTCTTCTGATGTTTGTCCTGTCCGACGTTTAGGCCTGCGTCAGAGGGGAACTGAGGCTGAACAAACTGAGATTTGTCAGATCTTGTGGAGTTTTTTGGAGGGGAGGCGGAGCTCTCCCCTCCTACCGCCATTTCCATTGCAGGCGACCAATAGAGGTGCGGCGGCGGCTGCAGTGAGAGCAGTCAGGGGCGGCTACTGGCTAGGGTTTGGCAGCGTTTGGCTGTGATTTGCATTAGAGCAGTTCCATCGACTCAACCCTCATCTATCAAAACAAGTAATGTTACAACAACTCAAAATGGGAAATTTGACCTTAATGGACCCTAGATACCTAAGTGACGGAGAGCAGGTGGAATGGGCCTCAAGTTAGGCTTATTACTTGGGAAACAAAGATTTAAATTGATAGAACACAAGTCTGGAGGGATTTAGGGTGGAAATGGGTTTGGGAATGGCCCAAAGGTGAATAAAATCCTACCAGAAGGGAATTTGCATGGTTTGAGGTCAGAAAAGGACAAATGGCAAAATAAATGATTACCAAGGAAGGGGAAGAGACACCTACTTGGTCAGGAGTCATGGACCTTACATAGTTGTTGAGTCTCCCTGTTGTTCAAGATATCTAATTAGATGTACAAATGAGTGATAGGGTGGGTAGTTATATATAGGAAAAGGTCACACATATGGGGTTTGGAGAGGTCACCAAGTCGCAGGCCATTCTTAGTCACAAAGTCAACGTTCAAGTGACTTGCGACCTAGTGACCTAGTGACCTCAAGGATGTAGGTAGCATAGTTGCAAGGTATAAGTGGTTGCAAAATATGAGGTCGGGTCCACACCTATGGTGCAGCCTGGCAACCTAATAGATAAAGGTCACAAAGTCGCAAGTCAGTCTCAGTAACAAATTTGGAGGTCAAATAGATAACCAAGGTGTGACCTAGTGACCTAGGTTGGTCAACATGTATTTTTCAGAAGGGGTCGTAGGAAATTATTTTTTACCTTAATTGAGATCTGTTTTGCAACCTACAAGTTTTTGGGAGATATGAACTTTAAATCTTGCAACCGTATCATTTTCCAAGGGGTTGAAGGGAAATTTCTCAACTGATAGGATGGGGAAACAAATTTAATATGTAGAGTGACGATAAAAGTTTAGTTAAGGGGGCTACAAAATTTTGAAAGGGTAGAATTTTTAGGAGTTGTTGCAGTTGCTACAACACCTCCCACAAATTTCCTGTAAACTTATCCTCCAAAATTCCTTCTCTCTCTAAATCCCAAACCCCAACTCCTGTTCTCCCTAACATGTACGTGATTTTTCCAATGAGAGCCTACACAGGCCCCATTGTTGGGTGTGTTTTATATTCTTTCCATGACTAGGCCCACACGCAGGGGGGCAAAAGCACCCTCTTTTTATTGTGCAGGGCACAGTAGGGGGGTCACAGGGGAGCGGTATCACCCCTCTATGGTTTCTGGGGCAGCGCCCCGGGGAATTTTTTTTTGGACCCTGTATTAGGTGGGTGGACCTACTTATGGCTTTGTGCATGGTTTTTGCACATGGTTTTGGGCATGATAGTTTTCTGTCATGGTATTTTGTAGATGCAGTCAAGGAAACTATGGTTATGTTCTAATCCAAGGTCAATCGATTGAGATTTATGGATGCTTTGGCATTTATATATATGTATTGTAACATTGAAAGGAATGTAATGAAAAATCAATCTAGAAGTCCCGGTTTTGGGATCTCAAGGAAAAACCTCTGTGTATATCCATTTTATGTTTTATGCTCTCGCCATTATTTATTTTCTGTTTTTATAATTTGTATCTAGGTAATTTCTATACGGGGTTAAAATCTACACCCATAAGACAAATTTTTGGCCTACCTCATTCCTTGAGTTTCTCTCATGCAAAGCACACAAAAACTATCGCAAATGACTTGCCCAACCTTCTGTGAATTACCCATAATTTATATTGCACCAATGCTTCTCTCTCCCACTAGTGTGAATTTCTTGAGCGTCTTGGCCACACACAGACCAGGTGTCGAGTAGTAAAAAGGGTCTTTTTCACTTCTATTTACCCTACATTAATTGTCAATCCAGGAACGATTTGTTATCTCAAAGAGTGTACTCAGTTTGAGGCAGTCATTTGTCAGAGTAATGCTAGTAGTATAGTGCTCTAAATACAAGAGTAAACAGATGCTTGGAATAAAATCTACTTACAAAAAGCAACTTAAAACTCAAATCATGCATTCAGAAAGCTACAACAATTTATCAGTCAAGGGTACAGTAACGGTAACTCTTCCCTCTATAAACTGATGCAATTAAAAAGCGATCAAGGAAAGGATCATCAATATGGGAATTAGACAACATATGTCAATGTTCACTACAGTCTCAGATCGTTCTACATACCAAAGCAATGATGATTCAAATGACAGGAAATGGAACAAAAACTAATCTTATTAACAGGATTGAACAAAAAAACCTTAACGTACAGAAATGAATGCAACAATAATTATATCTTACAAGAATTGAGTAACAATATTTACTCTAGAGATAATTTGAAAAACAAACGGAAATAGAATAGAAAACTAACAGAAATGAAATATGGAACAACAAATTAAATCAAATGTAAGTGTATAACAAACCAGATCAAATATTACACATGGCACTCTTAATATTGAAAGGAACATTAATCTAAGCTTCGATACAACGAGTATGAATCACAGTTATAAAGAAACAACAATTGTGATCATGATGGAACAAAAATCCCAAATGAACAAAAATCATGTTTAAGAGTAAACCATAGATAAATACAGTAATACCGATTTATGAATATACAACACTGTTACTCTGTAATCGAACAATAATGGCAATCTGTAAGGAACAACAATGTTATATCAATTGTCAAAGGAACAACGATGCGATATAATGTTAGAATGAATAACATAGCATTCCTGTTGCAGAGAATAACATTAATTAGTCAAGTATAAACGAAATATAACAAAACCAATATATAAAACAGTAAGGAACAACAAATTACTGAACAGAGCGAATAGAAGAGATCAAACCACACACGAATCGGAAATAATGGTACAGGAGCAATTGTTCCACCAGGGCCAGATCCTTAGCCTCTAGGGACACACTGCTTAAGATTACTCCAGAATCAAAGATGGAACGACAACAAGATTTATATATTAAAACATCAAAACAGGGTTACAATGAATCACTCTTCAAAGAGAGTCAATGATCAAAGTTTCAAGTACAAAGCAGAATTTCATAGAAACAACAATAGTCCATATCCCGTGCTAGCAATGTTGCCCCCTTCTTATAGCAGCCAACCAGAGATATCAACGATACATAAAATCGTTAAGGTAGCGATCCCTCATGATCAAAGGATCCTGAGGGATTCACCAAACTATTAGCTCTCAGTTATCCTCTTGTTCTCTTGCGTCGATTTGGTATCTCCTCTTCCTTTTCCTGGTTTGCATGCTCCAGTCTGGATCTTGTCATTTGGATGTGGTTCCCTGTCAAAGGGACAACAATGGATGGTGTCTTGTCATTTCCTCCAGATTGGTAATTTTTCGTTTCCCCTTTTTCTACATAAAAAAGGGTAATTATTAGTCATCTTACGTTGCACATAAATCTTCTAGATTTTATCATAATTTCTTGTCATATACCTAGTTCATGATGTAAATAGGTTATGTGTTTTAAACAAAATATGACAAAATAAATGATAATAACATACCTTCTCTAGTGCTCAACACCAGGGAATTTAAATCTTGTCCTAGCTTTGGAATGGCTTTAAAATGCCCAATTTCACCCCTAGAATGACACTCCCGGTCCATCAAAGAAAGAGTTTAGTTCTCCACCCGGAAATCTCCTTGTACTAAATCACACAATGTTAACTTGGTTGAGCAGCTCAAGAAAACATAATGTTTAATTTTAATCTTGTCAAAAAGTACCCAAATGGTGGGCTCCTTTCCTTATTTATATAATTTGATCCTCCCTCCCTTGGTGGACCCATTTTCCACTAAATTGCACTCCTTTTTTTCTCTTTCTTCCTCCATAAGTGTGAGTTATCTCTAAGGGTTGAACTGTATCCTTTTTGTGGTCCCCACATGCCACTAAGGATGTAATTTCTCCTATTCTCCTAAGTCCTCATGTCTCCCATATCAGAATTTCCTCCAATGCCCAAATTGAAAAATTACGCTACACTTAGCACCATCCCAAGGATATCATTGACCTCCTCTGATGAAAATTAAAATTGGTTATATTACAACCCTCCCCACCAAATATTACTTGTCCTAAAGCAATGCTCAAACAAGAGTTCTTCGTATTTGTTGACCCAAGTGGTCACTGCAAGAAATAATGGGGTCCCAATTGTGCCACTAACCATCTCTTGATCCATGCACTAACCTATCATAAAGGAGTCCCCAGATACTAAGGACCCAAGTCATCCCACTCAATGTGAAATACCCCTTGTTCCATGCACAGACCAAAGCTGTAGGGTTGCGGGAGTCCTCCCATCTCCTGTTGATAAGTAGAGCACCTCGATGCTGCCAAGCCCTTGTCAGCTCCTTCGAATGTTTTCCCACGAGAAAATCAATCCTCAATACTTGAAGAGGGAACTCCTAAACATACAACCCAAGTCACATAAAATAGATATCTCGTCCTTACGTGTCAATCATGAACTCCTCTTGCCAGTCATATAGCCATCCAAGTGAGGTGTTATCCTTTATCGACTGACCCTTGGTAAGTGAAGTTATTATTATCGAACGAAGTCCCAATGGCATATATTAGTGACCTCCCCCTATGATAACCCACTCTTCCTAATTTGTAACCCAACTACTCAACCCTATAGCACCTGAGTCCCAAACTAATCTCAAAGTGATCCCACTAAGTGGATGTTGTGTCGGTCTAGTCATAACTGTGACCCTCTTGTACTCCTACAAATTCAACCACTCTGGTAATCCTCTGCCACAAATCAAATAAGGGGAAAATCTATTACATGGAGTTCTATCTTTCCAGGACACCTCGCCAAGGTCTCAATCTACAAATCCACTTCTAGTCTCTTGTTAAAATAATAGTGATAAAGTCCTTCCTTGTCCCATAGTGATTATCTTAATTATTCCTGACCTGTCATCCAAAGAAAGATGCAATCATATCTCTGTCATCCCCATGATCCTCCCAAGACAAGGTAGTCCTCTAACCCAATGGATCATTGGACCCCACAACTAGATTGGAAGCCCATCACTCCCAATTCCTACTGCCTACCATTGAGTAGTGTCAATGGCCACCAGGAACCACATGTACTAATCATCCTTCCATATTGGTGCAATGCCCCATGTCATCAATGGATCTATAGGGGGGAAATACTCTTTGTGAAACTAAAACCCAATGGAAGACCTGTATGATATTCCCTTGTGGAAACCAAGGCACCCCTAAATGTGGCTCAAATTCCAAACCTTTATATGTTGAGATATCATGCTAATTGAACAAAGGAAACTACCATGCTGATAATGTGAATCTCAGATCATAACTGGTTGTCCATCATGCTCATATTGGGCCCTCCTCTCCTATAACTCTCTACCACCATACAGGTAATGATTGAAGCTATTCCCAACCTGCGAATACAATTAAAAAATGCTTGAACCTCCCACCCCATGGTCGTCTGTGAACCTAAGAAACAACAATGAACGCTCGCCTCACCACATGGATAAAGTCTTAGTGACCTCCCAGGTGTTAACCCAAGAATGAGCTAGATCACTCTTTATGATCTTGTTGGCTTGTATGGGCCTGACCCGGGTTCAAAGGTGATTTAGCCAAGCAAATCTTGGTACTACAGGCCCTTTTGGCAACAGTTCACAGAGCGCGAACTGAGGTCTCACCCAAAGTAGTATGGGAGGGTGCTAGAACCAGGTTTCCGCACCCTGGGGATGTCTGATGAGCTTCTAGCAGTTTGTTGTTTGATCCTGCGCGCACGTCACTACGCACACCTATTAGTCCCTTGCGACCTATGATGTTGCCTTCGCGCAACCCTACCTGGGGCACGATCCGTATTATACCCAAGTTACTTGCTATTTAATCTGTTATGACCCGATTACTTAACTTATTTGTGTAAGACTAGTGATAATTAATAGTATATCCAGCAACCATATAAGTGCGTGCGATAAACAAATTAATATAAATGTATAGAATGCAATACACAAGCATATGCATAGAAATTGGAATCAACTTCTCTTTATTATTCTTCATTCAAGATTACAGACTCGACACTGCCCTGTGCACTCAACTGCAGGGGTCTGTTGGGCAACAATCCCCACATAATAAGCTTTTGGGGCTTAAAACCCGAGTTTTAGTCAATGTAATGTAAAGATCCTGCAAAATGCGGGTGCGAAGGGTGAGAGTCTAGGGTTGTCCCCCCTAAAATAATGTAATTTAATGTAAAGTGTCTCTGCCTACCCATGGTTTGCGAACCATGGGATTGTATAAATAGAGCAAGGCTCTAAGTGTAAAGGGAGTCTGGAGAGTTTTTGGCAAGTATTAGATAGATGTGAAGGCATGGTTAGAAGATAGAAGTGGATCTGAAGGTATTGGGTCGTAGTAGTAGTTAGAGGCTTTGAAGCTGAGCGTGCAGAGGCCTAGTAGAGTTCGCAACTGAGTCCGCGGACCCCTGCAGCTGAGTGCGCAGGGCGGAGTCGAGTTTGTACTGAACTGGAATTGAAAAGGTTTATTAATAAAGATAAGTTGATTCAGAATATTGTGCATTTGTTTGTAGATCTAGCTTTCTAAGTGCTATTTATCTTTATGAATTTATATGTTTTTTGGTTACGTGCACTTATCTGAAAATAAATCAGTAATAACAACATTGGGCTCGCCCAAACTAAGTTAAAGCACTAATATACTAGCATTAAAAACAACGGGATAAGGATAATACTGTATTCACAAAGGAACACATGAATTGCGAAGGATAGAAAGTTACGTGAGGCAGCGCAGCACGCGGGTTAGGATCGCACACTTCCAGAACCCTCATCAAGACATCCTAGGGTGTAGAAACCTAGTTCTAGCACCCTCCCATACTACTTTGGGTGATACCTCAGTCCGTGCTCCACAGACTCTTGCCGAAAGGGCCAGTAGTACCAGGATTTGCTTGGCTAAACTCACTGCTGAACCTGGGTCAGGCCCCACGTAGCCAACAAATGGTTCCATTGCTGAGACCTGGATCTGCCTAATGGATGTCTGATGTCGTGCCACTAGAACCCAACAAAGAAAGAAATTGAAGAGTGGTTGGAGAAGCATATTCACGAGTTTTCGACACAGGAAAACAGAACTCCGCAAGTATCTGAGAAAAGCTGGCTAGATCGATACATGTATACAAAAAGACACGAGATTTTCTTTGCATCCTTTCCTTCTAAACTGTATGAGTGGATTGCGAGATTAGCCGATAGCCAGGGAAGGTGTAGGCTCAACCAAGCGATAATGTGGACTCCAGAATTAGTACGCAGACTAGAGTTATCAAAAGATAAGATCGCGCGAGCTATGGACCATCGGCTCGATCGAATAATAGGGGGATTCATCACTGAGTTCATGGTAGACACGACCATGAGCTACAGCGAAACAGAACGATGTTTTCTCAAGGGATCGCGAGGTAAGTACATTAAATCTTTGAATACTTGGATTAAGATGTTGTTATGTGAAAAGCAGGTTATACGAATACATTAATGTTTGGGATGATGCAGAGTGGAAAGATCTACAAAGGTAGCAGGG
>APFE031147796.1:0-34165 GCA_000404065.3 Pinus taeda | reverse complement strand
ATATATAAATATATATAAGTTTGCTAAGATTATATTTTTATCATGTTTAATATATCACTTTTACATTAAAGAGTGTCTTAACAAAGTACCAGATCACACCTTATCAAGGCTCTATGGGCATATAAAGGCATATAAGTGATTTTTTTTTTTTTTTTTAATTTAAAATAAAAATAATAAATTTTATATCATTTATTAAAATTTAGGATATTAACTCACTTATCAATAAATATATAAACTAACCTAGAAAAATTAAACAATTTTAAACTTAAAAAATAAAAAATAAAAATATAATAAAATGAAAGATGTCTTTTAATTTAAATTTAAGAATTTAAATTTTATATCATTGGTTAAAATTCAAGGTATTAATTTACTTTATCAAATAAATATATAAAACTAACATATAAACAAATAATATGTAAATGAATAAATCCATCGAAACTTTTAAAATAATATTTTTCATATATATATCTTATTTGAATGGAAATTAATTAATTGTGATAAAAAATGAATAAGAGATATAAATAAAATTAAGGCTATGCAAAAAAATTATATGTGAGAAGATAATACATCATAAGTATTATTTAGTATTTACATGGCAATTTAATTCACTACATAATAGAGCCAACAACTATTGTTTGGATCTCTATTTGGGGAATCGATACAATCCATAGAAGAGCCGTGGTGTGTTAGGAGGTAGACCCAACACCCATAGTTTGGCTCTCTTGCAAAAGATGAACACACCAACTACTCCCCAAATTCCAATTCCAAATCCAATTCCCAATGCCATTAATGACATCTTGTCATCTAGATGGTCCAACCATCCCACTTTAATATGGGTACTGCTACTATTATTGTGATCTTCTCTCCCTGGATTTTCCTTTCCATTACATGAATCTAAAGGACACCCATATAAGCATTTATTCTTTTGAAATGATGTTGCACTGAATGTGGAAAATTGTGTTCCTCCAGGGATTGGCCCACAAAGGTTATTAGATGAAACATCAAGAACAGCCAAACTGTGTAGTTTAGAGAGCTCTTCAGGAATCTGTCCACTCAGATTATTCTTGCTCAAGTCTAACTGCTCCAAAGTAGATATGTTACTGAGAGATGTTGGGATTGGCCCTTCCAACATGTTTCCAGATAAATTTAGCAATCGCAAACCACTCAAAGTTCCTATGCTTGCAGGGATTTGTCCTATAAGATTATTGTTGGACAAATCAAATATAGTGTTTTTATCTGACAGGTATGATAGAGTATATTCACTTCCTTTGATGTCAACTGGCATTTCTTCATCTTCATCACTATAAGGTAATGAATTGTTTACAAACCCTGCAAGTCTTTCAAAATGTAATGGCATTTTTCCAGTGAATTTATTATTGGATAAATCTAGGATAGACAATTGGGTGAAATTTGTTACCCATTCAGGGATGTCACCATGGAAATTATTGTACCCAAAGTTTAAAAATTCCAAGCCAACAAAAAAGGTGAAGTAGTAAGGAAGTTTCCCTATCAATTTATTTCTCCTCAAATCCAATAAATTAAGCTGAGTGCAATTAGCCAAAGATATTGGAAGAATCCCAGAGAAATTATTAGTATGAGCAGAAAAATATGATAAAGAAGTACAGTTGCCAATAAGAATTGATCCTTGAAAATTATTCTTTGACAAATCTAAATAATAAAGGGAAACTAAACCCCTAAAATTATTAGTTATAATGCCAAAAAGATTATTATTATATAGGTCTAATAGTTGTAAAGTATTTAGTTTGCCTATGCTAGGTGGAAGAGGTCCAATTAAATGGTTGTTTGATAAAGAAAGATACTGCAATGACATATTGGCGTCGGGAATACTCGGAATGGTGCCTATAAGGTCATTATGGGCTAGTAACAAGTAAGATAGCGGAGAACAATTGAATAGCGTGGGAGGGATGTTGCCACTTAGTGAGTTGTCGGATAAATAAATACGTGATATGCTTTTCATCAAACCGATTACTGAAGGGATTGGACCACTCAATTTGTTTCCCCTACCTGATAACCATTGGAGTGAAGTGCAATTGCTAATCCAAGCTGGAATGCTTCCACTTATACTATTGTGATCGAAGAAGAGTGTTTCCAACCTGAGCAGGCGACCCAATTCCCATGGGATTGGACCACTCAAATTGTTGCCGCTAATATCCAGATCTGTAAGTGAAGTGCAGTTGCCCATAGAAGTTGGGATGCTTCCATTCAGATCCATGCCAAACAACCAGAGAGATTCCAACTGGACCAGACGGCCGAGTTCTGGTGGGATTCTTCCACTGAAATCATTATCGGAAAGATCTAAAGTCTGCAACAGAGAGAGGTTGCCAATAGACGGTGGAATTCTTCCACTGAAATGATTCCCGGAAAGATGTAAAGTCCGCAACAGAGAGAGGTTGCCAATAGACGGTGGAATTCTTCCACTGAAATCATTCCAGGAAAGATCTAAAGTCCGCAACAGAGAGAGGTTGCCAATAGACGGTGGAATTCTTCCACTGAAATCATTCCAGGAAAGATCTAAAGTCCGCAACAGAGAGAGGTTGCCAATAGACGGGGATAGCGTACCATTCAATCTGCAGCCAAAGAGTGAAATTGCAACTACACGTTTCATGTTTGGTCTGCACCGAATTCCGTTCCAGCGGCAGACGTTATGTGAGTTATGGGCCGTCCAGTTGGAGAGACATCCTTGTGCATCTGATATGATGCCCCTTTTGAAGCTCAGAAGCGCGTCCAAGTCCCTTTTATCGGGCATGGAGGAAGAGGGTTCCCCCGTGATATTGCGTCCATTGAAAGCAGTGAATCCACCCGCCTGCTCATACTCATACACATGATGTTGATGAGCAAAAGAGAGCACAAACATGGTGATGAGCAGAAGAATAGATTTATGATCCATTTCTCTCTCTCCCAACTTCACTTCTTTCAAAGCCAAAGGTTGTGAGTGTTGTTGTTATTCACCATCTATTTATAATCACAGCAGCCTGTGTGTGAAAACTGTCATGCAATGAGAAAATGCAGAGAAAAGAGAAAATGGCTGTGTAGTCAAGCCGGTGAAGAAAGTGGTGGAAAATGTTAATTGGAATTGGAAAATGGTGGAAAATGTTAATTGGAATTGGAATTTTGTGTGATGCACATAAATGCAATTCTACATGCTCAGAGAAGCAATGGAGAAATGGACTGTTGATTTGGGAAAATAAAAAATTGTTGCAACGGAAAATCATTCAAATCTTGTAACCTGGAAAAATGGGCTATTGATCTTGACTCGGAAAAAGGAGAATGGAGACCGAAAAATCTTCCCGATATTCATAGAAATTTACCCGTGTGGACACCACACGCAAGGATCTTGACTCGGAAAAAGGAGAATGGAGACCTAAAAATATTCGAGATATGAATGGAAATTTAATAGAATTTTCGATCTTCTCGATATTCATAGAAATTTACCCGTGTGGACGCGCAACGATCTTGACTCGGAAAAAGGAGAATGGAGACCTAAAAATATTCGAGATATGAATGGAAATTTAATAGAATTTTCGATCCTCTGGATATTCATAGAAATTTACCTGTGTGGACACGCAAGGATCTTGACTCGGAAAAAAGGAGACCTAAAAATATTCTAGATATGAATGGAAATTTAATAGAATTTTCGATTAAAGAAATCTAATGGTGTAGATGTGAAACAAAGAAATATAAATTTATTGACTTGACTTAAGTGAGTGGTTGAGGGTAAACAGAGTATGGAACCCCAAATTGAGGGAAAAGACAAAATGCAAAAAGATAAATTGACAGATGGGAGATGCTTTGAGTTAATGGGGGTAACTGAGTGAAGAAAATGGCAATAAGTTAAAGGGAAATTTCTGTAATTCATATAAAGTTAGTGAAATCATTTGAGTTGAAAATTTTTAAGCAAATAGAAAATTTATGGAAAGGGAAATTGTATTGACTTGACTCAGTGGGGCAACAGAGTGAAGAAAATGGTAATAAAATAAAATAAAATAAAGTTAGTGGGAAATTTCTGTAATTCATATAAAATTCTAATTCTACATATATGGGAATAAAAGGGGGAAATGGGCATCTCGAATTGACCGGGGAAAAAAGACCGGGAAAAAAGAGTTAACGTTGATGGCGGAACTTCACTGAGTTTTTTAGGTTTTTTACCATTTTTTTTAATGTTTTCTTATGTTTTTAAATTTAGTTTTAATGGTTAAAAGGAAAAAAATTGTTTGGTTTTAATTTTGTTCTTTTAATTATTGAAGGTTTATTAATCTTTTTTTAATAATTTATTTTAATTTTAATTTTTTAATTTTTTTAATATTTTTTAAAATGATTGATTTTGATTTATTTATTTTATTTATTTTAATTTTCAATATTTTATATAATGTTTTATATTTGTTTTTTTTAAGTAATCAACATTAAAAAAATGAAATAAGATAATTAAAAAATTGTTTAAGTAATCAATATTTAAAAAACAATTGGTGATGACTGCTGAGGCTGGGTCGAAGTCTGGGAACCATGGAGTCAAGAAGAGGCCTGCTGAACCCATGAACCAAGGGCCTTCTTCTAAGGCCTTTTTGTAGTGTTCGATGAGGTTGAACAGCACTATGAAGTATCCCTTTGCACAGAAATGAACTTTGCAGCGATGAGTCCAGTTGTCTTTGATCCAGTCATAAAAATCCTTTGAGCTTGGCCAGAGCCCGTTGAATCATCAGTCATCACCAAAGCCCCTGTCTGGATCAGACTTCCCAACCTCCCTATTCACCAGTGGCGCACAGCAGTATACAGGCAAATAGGCAACACCTTGGGCTGCTTCTTAATGGGAGACTACGCGAGGGAACAGCAAGGGCTATATACATATGCTAGAGTATGTGTGGAGTTAGATTTAAGCAAGGGACTGCCAGAGCAAATCAATCTCAAGATCAATGACTCTGTTTGGACCTAGATTCTAGACTACGAAAATACTGCCTTTCGATGCCGCCATTGTCACCTTACAGGGCACCTGCAGAACTCCTGCCCTTCGCTGGCAGCAAAAATGAAAAAGGGCTTCTTTGCAAAAACCAAGCCCAAGCGTTGGGCTCCCTGTCCTCCACCGCCGGCCGGAAGCTCTAGCTCCCCAAGTTCGGAGGATGAGGAAAGCAATCCAGAACCGGACCAGGCGCCTCAGCCGATGGATCTGCCTTCGGATTCGAAGGGACCCTCCCTTGTTGAAGCAATCTCCCAGAAACGCGCACATGAGACTTCCTCCTCTGATTCAGAAAAGGAGTGCCCGAAGATCGAGAATTCCAGCTTGCAAGCTGTTCTAGCTCATTTTTTTGAGGTTGGCTGGACAAAAGTCAACAAAAAGAAAGGGAAAAAACTCTGTGTTGTAGCTTCTGCCCCTGTGGGGTAAAAGCCTGTTAGTCTGTCCTTGCTATCGAGTTATTTGCGGTAGCTTCCTTCTTCTGGGACCGAAGTTGATGGATCCATCATTTCCGGTCTGACGGTCTCTTGCTTCTTATGATTGTACTATATTTTTCTTTTACTTAATAGATTTAGTCTTTACCAAGAAAAAAAAAATATTTAAAAAACAATTGAACATAAAAAAATTTAAAGTGTAAAAAAATGTAACATTTAAAACCACAATTAATACATTAGAAAATATAAAGTGTCAAAAACAAAACAAGCCTAGAAAAAAAAGGGGTTGATGCTGCATACATTTAAAAACAATATTTAACTTTGATAAATAAGAAAATTTAAAGTGTAAAAAATATACTTCGAAAAAAAAATATATGTATTCTATATCACCACTTTTCAAAATCAATTGACTCTTTTGCTATTTCAACGAAACAGGTAATTGTATCAGTTTTCGTTTCAAAGTTTACATTGTTCTTCACATAAGACGACCGATAGATGGATTTTTTGTACTCGGACCACATAATCCATTCTCAATTGACCATCAATCAAAGTGATGTGTTTGGAACCCAATTGAAGACCTTTGTTTGACTATCGATCAAAGTGAAGTGATTGGAACCATGTGCGTGTTGTGGTCGATATTTTATTCATATAAAATATTGGGATACAGTGTCATCATCAGATCCAAACTCACAACCTTTTGTATGTTTATTAAAGGTTTATTATTTTATCATAAGTTTGTCTCCAACCAAGGTATTTTTCCTTAATTTTCATCAGTATCTCAATGTTGGTGACGCGTTCTACTTATCTAAATTCCCTATTTAAAGCTTCCAACTTTAGATTTTGCAATAGAGTAATATTTTCTCAAAGAAACACTAAGATTGAATAGAGAAGTCACGCTTGAATATGCGCATTGAATAAGTATATACCAGTGACTTTGTTGATCGAATAAGTATACACCTTTGACTTTGCTCATTGAATATGTTACACACCCGTGAATTTGTTGATCAATTAAGTATACGCCTCTAACTTGGTCATGAATAAGTTATACACTAGTTACACACTAGTGGTCATGAATAACTTTTCCTTATATAGTTATTTGGTGAATATATCGACAACATGTTCATCTGTTCTATAGTACTCAATCTCGATCTCTCCATGTTGAACTAAATCCCAAACAAAATGATATTGAATATCTACATGCTTGGTATTCTTATTAAAAACTAGATTCTTGGTGATTTGAATAGCACTTTGATTATTACATATCAACTGAATGGATTACTCTTGTTGCTCATGTAGATCCTCTAAAATTATTCTCAACTAAATTGCTTCACGTGTTGTTGTTGTTTCCGCTTTATACTTTGCTTTTGTTGTGGAGAGAAAAATTGTGGGTTGCTTGTTAGTACTCCAAGCAATTGTTGTTGAACCCATACTAAAAGAATACCCTGAAGTTGATTTCATGTCATCCATGCATCCAGCCCTATCTGAATCAGTATAACCAATCAACTTGAAATCTTCTATAGATCTATATACCAAACCATATCCAATTGTTCCATGCAAATATCTTGAAATCCTCTTTGCTACTTTCCAATGCAATTCATTGAGTTCTGCCATAAATATTAATACGATACTAACTGTAAAATAGATATTTGGTTGAGTTGTAGTTAAGTAGATCAAACTTCCAACCAATTGACGATACAAAGTAACATCAATTGAACTAGATTCATCGTGTCCATATAGCTTCAACCCAACTTCTAAAGGAGTTACTGCTAGCTTGCACCACAACATTCTAAACCTCTTCGAAATGTCCCAAATATACTTAGCTTGTGAAAATACCATCCTCCTTCTACCAAAATTCAATACGCATGAAATAATGCAACTCACCAAGATCTTTCATCGCAACCCCATCAATCATATGTGACTTAAAATTTTGAAATAATTCATCATTGTTCTCTATGTAGATCAAATTATGAACATATAAGATAACTATCAAAATATCTAGTCCTAAGTGAAATATATAGAGATTGGGATCAGATAAACTTTTAACTAAGCCATGATCCTAAAAATACTTATCAATTCTAGAATACCATGCCCTTGGTATAAGTCCTCCTTTGACTTATAAACATAATCTTCTTTTCCTGGCACTTCAAAGCCCTTGGGCTACTCCACATAAATTTCTTCATCCACATAACCATTTAGAAAAGTTTATTTAACATCCATATGAAAGATTGGCCATTTATGCTATGAAACTAATGCAAGAACCATCCTAATTGTATCCAATTTTTCCACAAGAGAGTCTGAATGTAATCAATGTCTTCTTTATGTGCATATCACTTTGCAACTAAATGACTCTTATACTTATCAATTGCACCATCATATTTATACTTGGTTTTATAAACCCACGTAGTGCCAATTAAATATTTTCCCTTTAGTAAATTTACTAAGTCCCATGCATCATTTGTTACTAAGGCATTCAATTTGTCTTTCATAGCTTCATTCCATTCCTTATTTCTTGATTCTTCTGCATAATTAAGTTAATGGGAACTTCCCGTAAAATAGAAAATTCATGGAAAGGGAAATTGTATTGACTTGACTCAGTGGGGGCAACAGAGTGAACAATAAAATAAAGTTAGTGGGGAATTTCTGTAATTCATATAAAATTCTAATTTTACATATCGACGAATAAAAGGGGGAAATGGGCATCTCGAATTGACCGGGAAAAAAGAGTTAATATTGATGGTGGAACTTCACTGAATTTTTTAGGTTTATTACCATTTTTTTAAATGTTTTTAAATTTAGTTTTAATGGTTAAAAGGAAAAAAATTGTTTGGTTTTAATTTTGTTTTTTAATTATGGAAGGTTTATTATTTTTTTTTTTAATAATTTGTTTTAATTTTAATTTTTTTTTTTTTTTAATATTTTTTAAAATGATGTATTTTGATTTTTTATTTTATTTTTTAATGTTTTTATATAAATTTTTATATTTGTTTTTTTTTAAGTAACAACATTAAAAAAAATGAAATAAGATAATTAGAAAATTGTTTAAGTAATCAACATTTAAAAAACAATTGGACATAAAAAAATTTAAAGTGTAAAAAAATGTAACATTTAAAAAAAATATCCACAATTAATATATTAGAAAATGTAAAGTGTCAAAAACAAGCCCTAGAAAAAAAGGGGTTGATGTTGCATACATTTAAAAACAAATATTTATATTTGATAAATAAGAAAATTTAAAGTGTAAAAAATATACTCCGAAAAAAAAATATATGTATTCTGCATCACCACTTTTCAAAATCAGTTGACTCTTTTGCTACCTCAACAAAACGGGTAATTGTATCAGTTCTCGTTTCAAAGTTTACATTGTTCTTCGCATAAGACGACCGATAGATGGATTTTTTGTAATCGGACCACCCCTTCTCAATTGACCATCGATCAAAGTGATGTGTTTGGAACCCAATTGAAGACCTTCGTTTGACTAACGATCAAAGTGAATTGATTGGAACCATGTGCATGTTGTGGTCAATATTTTATTCATATAAAATATTGGGATACAGTGTCATCATCAGATCTGAACTCACAACCTTTTGTGCATTTATTAAAGGTTTATTATTTTATCATAAGTTTGTCTCCAACCAGGGTATTTTTCCTTAATTTTCATCAGTATCTCAATGTTGGTGACGTGTTCTACTTATCTAAATTCCCTATTTAAAGCTTCCAACTTTAGCTTTTGCAATAGAGTAATATTTTCTCAAAGAAACACTAAGATTGAATAGAGAATTCACGCTTGAATATGGGCATTGAATAAGTATATACCAGTGACTTTGTTGATCAAATAAGTATACACCTCTGACTTTGCTCATTGAATATGTTACACACCCGTGAATTTGTTGATCAATTAAGTATACGCCTCTAACTTGGTCATGAATAAGTTATACACTAGTTACACACTAGTGGTCATGAATAACTTTTCCTTATATAGTTATTTGGTGAATATATCGACAACATGTTCATCTATTCTATAGTACTCAATCTCGTTCTCTCCATGTTGAACTAAATCCCAAACAAAATGATATTGAATATCTACATGCTTGGTATTCTTATGAAAAACTAGATTCTTAGTGATTTGAATAGCACTTTGATTATTACATATCAACTGAATGGATTACTCTTGTTTCTCATGTAGATCCTCTAAAATTATTCTCAACTAAATTGCTTCACATGTTGTTGTTGTTTCTGCTTTATACTCTGCTTTTGTTGTGGAGAGAAAAAATGTGGGTTGCTTGTTAGTACTCCAAGCAATTGTTGTTGAACCCATACTAAAAGAATACCCTGAAGTTGATTTCATGTCATCCATGCATCCAGTCCTATCTGAATCAGTATAACCAATCAACTTGAAATCTTCTATAGATCTATATACCAAACCATATCCAATTGTTCCATGCAAATATCTTGAAATCTTCTTTGCTACTTTCCAATGCAATTCATTGGGTCCTGCCATAAATATTAATACCATACTACCTGTAAAATAGATATTTGGTTGAGTTGTAGTTAAGTAGATCAAACTTCCAACCAATTGACGATACAAAGTAACATCAATTGAACTAGATTCATCGTGTCCATATAACTTCAACCCAACTTCCAAAGGAGTTACTGCTAGCTTGCACCACAACATTCTAAACCTCTTTGAAATGTCCCAAATATACTTAGCTTGTGAAAATACCATCCTCCTTCTACCAAAATTCAATACGCATGAAATAATGCAACTCACCAAGATCTACATCTCAAACCCATCAATCATATGTGACTTAAATTTTTTAAATAATTCATCATTGTTCTCTATGTAGATCAAATTATGAACACATAAGATAACTATCAAAATATCTAGTCCTAAGTGAAATATATAGAGATTGGGATCAAATAAACTTTTAACTAAGCCATGATCCTAAAATACTTATCAATTCTAGAATACCATGCCCTTGGTATAAGTCCTCCTTTGACTTATAAACATGATCTTCTTTTCCTGGCACTTCAAGGCCCTTGGGCTACTCCACATAAATTTCTTCATCCACATAACCATTTAGAAAAGTTTATTTAACATCCATCTGAAAGATTGGCCATTTATGCTATGAAACTAATGCAAGAACCATCCTAATTGTATCCAATTTTTCCACAGGAGAGTCTCAATGTAATCAATGTCTTCTTTATGTGCATATCACTTTGCAACTAAATGACTCTTATACTTATCAATTGTGCCATCATATTTATACTTGGTTTTATAAACCCACGTAGTGTCAATTAAATATTTTACCTTTAGTAAATTTACTAAGTCCCATGCATCATTTGTTACTAAGGCATTCGATTTTTCTTTCATAGCTTCATTCCATTCCTTATTTCTTGATTCTTCTGCATAATTATGTGGTTCATCCATGTTCATTACCTATGCCATAAGTGCATAATTTATTAGAGAACTTTGGGATCTAGTAATCCTTCTTTCAAAATTTCTATCCAACATACTGCTTTCTAAATGTATCATTTCAAGCCACTTAGGCTTCTTCTGAACTTCATCCATCTTCAATGACTTAGAATTTGACTCATCAATAGTATTCACTGTATCTTTCTTCTATTCAAATTGTACATGTTTTGGCTAGTAGATTCCCTGCTCATCAAACACAACCTTTCTACTTATTACCACCCTCCTTTCTTTGTGGTCAAATAGCCTATAACTTCTTGTTTCAATATTGTAGCCAATAAATGTACACTTCAAACTATTATCATTCAATTTCTTCCTCTTTTCCTTATAAACATGTGCATATGTAGTACAACCAAAATATTTCATATGTGCAACACTTGGTTTATATCTTGACCATGCTTCTTCTAGAGTCAAATTCAACACTGCCTTTGTAGGACATTTGCTAAGAGTGTATATTGTTGTGTGTATTTCTTCAACCCAAAACTCATTTCCAAGAGACTTAGTTTCTAACATGATCTTAACCATTTCAACTCTGGTCCTGTTTTTTCTTTCTGCAACACCATTTTATTGAGAGTATGAATTGGTAAACTCTCGTTGTATTCCATTCTTCATGCAATAACTAAAAAAATCATTTGACTTGTATTCTCCTCCATTATTTGTTCTTAGGGTGAGAATTTTCAAATCACTTTGATTTCCAACTAATATAGAAATTATGGCGTAGAATTGTAACTGCCAATGAAATTTTAATCTAAATCACAAGACACAATCCTACTTCACTTCTTTACAAAATTAAATTCACTAATTAGAACATTGATCACAAACATGCAAAGAGAAATAACGCACATGCACACAATATTTTCGCATGGGAAAGAAATATGCTAAAAACCCCTTTTCTTACTTGCATTAATCTAATGAATAGAGATGTATTACAATTTCTTGCTCAGATTGAGGAGAACTTGCATGTAAATAACCTATCTCTTTACTCACTAAGAAGTTGTGACCTAGACTTAGTCAATTTCTACCTCTGCTTGAGCCCCTATTTCCTTGTGTAATTCCTAAGGACATTAGGCCTCTATTATTTAGGAATTTCCTCCAAAATGATTTCACAATTCCCAAGGTTGATCATTTGACTGCATGCAACACCTGCACACTTAAGGCTATTCTACAACTGATGTTACACTGCCTTAGAATCTCCGAAAATTTTGGAACTCAAATTCTCTACATGCACTAGTTATTTTGCATTGATTGATCAGTTAACTGGATGATCACTGAGTTAGAATGAAGTCTCACTGCACAACTGACCTTTAACTAGTTCCTTCAATAGTTAGAAATAGTTTAACTAAAGAAAAAAAAATTGAAATATCTGACCTTGATTGCTACAAATTAACAATCACACATGTTTAACTGAACTCCAACTCTTGTAACTCAAATTTACTGAGATAACTGAGTGACAAGAGCCATGTCATATCATTTAACTGCATCCAAGTTGTCTACTAAAGTGGAATTTTGAATTTTCTAAATTTGATCAAGGAAAAATCAAATTGAGACTTTCTTGCTGCATTTTTCAATATTCCCTCTCAGCAAGAAAGGGATTATCAACTACCCCTATCCTGCACTTATGGAACTCGAGCTTCCCTCTTGACAAGGCCTTTGTCGAAATGTTAGCATCTTTTTCCTTTGTTGGAATGTATTGTAACAACATTATCTTCCTTTGCACACAATCCCGTACATGGTGATATTGGATATCTATATGCTTGGAATGACCGTGAAATATTGGATTCTCAGAGAGCTTGATGTAACTCTGATTATCATAATATATCATAGTTGGATCCATCATCTAACCAAACAGTCCCACAAGTATCTTTCTCATCCAAATCACTTAACATGTTGCTTGAGCTACAACCATGTATTCTAATTCTGTTGAGCTGAGTGCCACAAATATTTTCTTTTTGTTGTACTAGGAGACTGTTGTAGACCCAACACTGAAAATTCCACCTAATGTACTCTTTTGGTGAGATGGAATCCCTATCCAATCTACATCTGTGAAGCCACAAAGTTTCACTCACTCTGTCTGTTATACTATAATCCATACTGAGTAGTGCCTCTGAGGTACCGTAAAACATGCTCAATTGCCTTCCAATATAATTTGGTTGGCCTAACCATAGCTTGGCTTAGCTGATTGACTACATAGCACATATCTGGTCGTGTGTTCACAAGATACATCAGTGAAGCCACTAGCTTCTGATAAATGGTAGCATCCACCTCTTCAATTGAAGTGGCATCCTCCTTCCTCGAGTGGGTCGCTAGAGGTGTCTCCATGGATTTGCAACTCTACATGTGGAATATTTGTAGTATCTCATTTTCATACTTTCCTTGAGACACAAACAGTTCCCCATCGCCCTGCCATACTTCCAACCCGAGGAAGTAGCACATGAGACCCATGTCCTTTATTTCAAATTCCCTTGAAAGGTCTTCCTTGCAAGATCTAATCAGTTTTTCATCACCAGTTAAAATCAAATCATCAACATATAAGACAATAATAAGCAATTTACCTTCTACCAAGGTATGATATAGGTTCACATTTGCTTCACTTTTGGTGAAGTCCAAACCGGTGAGATAACTGTCGATATTGGTGTACCAAACACGAGGTTTTTGTTTGAGATCGTAGAATGGTTGCTTGAGTCTGTACACATGAGACTCTCAATCAGATGTCTCAAAACCTTCTGGTTTCTTAATGTACACCTCCTCCTCAATAACCCCATTGAGGAATTCTTTTTTTACATCCATCTAGTGGATCTTCCACCCAATCTATGTAGCCAGTAAAATAATTGATCTAATGGATGAATACCTTGATCCAGGAGAAAAGGTTTCCTAATTGTTTATTCCCTCAACTTGAGAGAATCCTTTGGCTACAAATTTTGCCTTACACTTCTATATTCTTCCATCTACAACATGATTTACTTTGAAGACCCATCTCAAACCCACAACTGATGTATCTTCCATTCTTGGGACCACTTCCCAAACACTGTTCTTTACAATGGATTTATATTCCTCGACCATTACATTAACCCATACAGGTTGCTTTATTGCTTCCTTGAAAGAGGATGGCTCAATTTCTACAACCTCGGTCATTAGAGCCATGTAGCTAGTGTACATCTCAAGTGATCTCCTTTGCATCAACAAATTTGAAGGAACTCTCACATTCTCCCTTGCATCCTGCACAAGTCTATCAAGTTCCTTGGTTATTTTTCTACCTTATATGGATGGTTTTGCTTGAGTGGGTGTCTCCACTTTGCTACTCACTTTGTGGCTACTCCACAACTTCCTAAGGCTCCTCCTTTGGAGCTAAAAGCTCCTCTTCTGGTGGGATCTGAAGCTCCCTTCAAGAAAGCACCACATTTCTTTCTCGTCATCAAACTTTACATCCCTTCACACAACTGTAATTTTAAGGGATGACAAATACACACGGTAGTTGTGAGGATTTTATATGTAACCCAAAACTACTCTGAACTCTGTTGTTGGTTCAAGATTCTTCCTCGAATATTTGGAGACATGGGAGTAAACAACGACTCCAAAAATCTTGAAGTGTGACACATCTAGCTTTATCCCTGAGAAAGCTTCCTCTGGTGTGATCATACCAAGAATCCAATGAGGAATCTAGTTTTGCAAGTAGATTGTTGTGTTACATGCCTATGGCCACTAATGCAGTTGTAGGCCTTCGTCATGTAGCATAGCTCTCACAGCTCCAACAATGTTGTGGTTTTTCTCTCAACTACCCCATTTTTATGCAGGTTGTGGGGTGTTGTCAACTATCTTTGAATGCCCTCTTTCACACAAACATCCTTGAAGTTATTCGATACATACTCACCTCCATTTTCACTCTTGAGAATCTTCACCTTCTTGTCGGTTTCTTTCTAAACCAATGCCTTGAATTCTATGAACTTTGAGAATGTCTCTTCTTTCTTCCGTGTGAAGAAGATCCAACACTTCCTTGAGAAATCATCAACAAATATAACATGGTACTTATGTCTAGCATTGGAGGTGGTTGAGAAAGGTCCACAGACAACAAAGTGGACACTTTCCAAGACTGCATGTACTTTTCTTTATCGACCACGAAATGTGGATTTCACATACTTCCCCAAGGTACATCCCTTGCATACATCATATTGCTCAAGGGATCCTTTAGGAAGGCCCGTGGTTATTTGTTTCATAATCTTCAAGGTGTCATGATGAAAATATCTAAGTCTTCTATGCCAAAGTTCACTGACATCGCAACTCTGCACTTTCTTTGCCTTACAAATTAATGCAACACAATATTCCACATCCAACTTGTATAGGTTCTTCACATGAACCTTGATTTGGTTCACCTACCCAGTGGCTATGTGTCTCAGGAATGCTTTCCATTTGCTGAAGATCACATCATAAACATGGTCTTCCAAAACTTCTACAAATATGAGATTCTTCTTCAGGCCTAGAACAAACATGACATCCTTGAGTTTGAGAGGGGATCCTGACTCCCT
The DNA here is from genome assembly GCA_000404065.3 of Pinus taeda. Classification (NCBI taxonomy): domain Eukaryota; kingdom Viridiplantae; phylum Streptophyta; class Pinopsida; order Pinales; family Pinaceae; genus Pinus; species Pinus taeda. The sequence continues at coordinate 18,775 of APFE031147796.1, read as the reverse complement.
CTAAAATGTGATTGTACCAATTTCGGTCACATTGTACCTTTCATCGTTCCCCATCTTAGTATGAATATGGAGATATTTCTCCTCTAGGTCACTTAAAAATTCTCTACACCTTGCCATGTGGAATGAGGCACTAGAATCCAAGTACCACATGCTCCCCATCACTATGCTACCCATGCATGTGATAAGGGTGAAGTCAAGCTCGAACTTTGAAGCCAAGGCTTAACCTATTGCTCCTCCTAAGTTCTTATTGCTTGAATTTTTGTATGGACACTTAGTGGCATAGTGCCCAAATTCATGACAATTGAATAATTTTATTTTGGACAAGTCTTTCTTCTTGCCCCCATGGTTGGATTCTGGTTTGCTTTGAGATTTATTCCCTTTTCCCTTCTTTCCATTTCCATCCAATGAAAATTTTTCTTCATCCACGCTCTTGGATGAGGTTCCATCTCTTGTATTCCACCTTATCTCCTCTTGTACCAAATAATACCATAAGTGTTCCCAATTCTATAATTTCTCCTTCCCGTTCACCAAGCCCTCATAGCTATGACAGCTTTTGGGAAGGCCTAGAAGAGCTAGGCTTACCAAGTCATCCTTTGCATCATTAAGACCAACCCCACCAAGTCCATCACAAACTTGTGTAAATATGGTAAGATACTACGGGATAGTGTCATTCTTCTGCATCTTGATATTTCAAAGTTTATCCTTAAATGTCGACCTCCTATGGTCACTAATATTCTCGATCAATTATGTCACTGATTTCCAGATTGTGAATAGAGTTTATTTACCATGGATATTTGAGAAAATGTGGTCTCATTCTCCCTCCAAGATCATTTTTCTCATCTTGGCTACATCTTTCTTCCATTGGGCTAGGTTATGTGCATTAGATTCTGCTAGTTTTGGAAGCAACATGGATTCTTTCTAAACTGAAGAAAACATAGACTGTGAAATGTCTACCAAAAACAGAGCATAAAAGTTATGGATTCTGCCTCTCAGACTTGTATACATTCACATAAGAGTATGAAATGATGAAGTGGAGTTAACAATACATTCTAACACATGAATACAAAAGAAAAACTGAACTAAGCATTATACCACATGGATCCCAAAGAAATAGCTGGAACGTTTCATTAATCTCCTGCTGTAACTGATACAAAATGATATTTTATCAAAGCATAAGCATCCCACTGAGTCCAACCTATACAATGACTAAGGAAAAGCCTCATATATACCCCAAACAAATCATCTTAAGCTCAAGTGGTCAAATCCATGAGAAGAGGATTGTTTCTAACAAGATATGAATTGCAAACAAGAAAATAGGGTGGTCAAAGTGACTCATCCCTAACCCAAACAACCTGATACATTACACCACATGAACTTGTTTTACCTGGTGAATCGACCCTAGTAAGCTCTAGAAGCATCATAATTACATTCAACTCATCAATTAAAAGGATAAAATCATGATTTGCCAAGGTGAAAGTGAAAACTGGGACAAAACAGTGAAAAACTGGACGATTTGTCAAACGAGCAACACGAGTGCTAGGCACGCAGCGGCAATGTCAGGCGCGCCCTTCAGCTTCATATACAGTTTTGGATGACTTCCCAATGTCCAGATTGGGCCCACAATAGCTTGTTGGAAATCTATGCCTGTCTACTTTCCTTGACAACTTGAATTTCTGAATTTGGATGTTGAACCAAATCCTGAACAAAATGATATTGAATATCTACATGCTTGGTATTCTTATGAAAAAATAGATTCCTGGTCATCTGAATAGCACTTTGATTATTACATATCAACTGAATGGATTACTATTGTTTCTCATGTATATCCTCTAAAATTCTTCTCAACTAAACTACTTCATCTGTTGTTGTTGTTTCCACTTTATACTCTGCTTCTACTATGGAGAGCGAAATTGTGGGTTGCTTGCTAGTACTCCAAGCAACCGTTATTGAACCCACACCAAAAGAATACCCTGAAGTTGATTTCCTTTCATCCATGCATCCAACCCTATCTAAATATGTATAACCAATCAACCTGAAATATTCTATAGATCTATATACCAAACCATATCCAATTTTTCCACACAAATATCTTGAAATCCTCTTTGCTACTTTCCAATGCAGTTCGTTGGGTTTTTCCATAAATATTAATACCATACTAACCGTAAAAGAAATATTTGGTTGAGTTTTAGTTAAGTAGATCAAAATTCCAACCAATTGACGATACAAAGTAACATCAATTAAAATGGATTCATCATGTCCATATAATTTTAACCCAACTTCCAAAGGAGTTCTTGTTGGCTTGCACCACAACATTTTGAACCTCTTCGAAATGTCCCAAATATACTTATCTTGTGACATAAAAATACCATCCTCCTTCTACCAAACTTCAATACCAAAGAAATAATGCAACCCACCAAGATCTATCATCTCAAACCCATCAATCATATGTGACTTAAAATTTTGAAATAGTTCATCATTGTTCCCTATGTAGATTAAATTATCAACATATAAGATAGCCATCAAAATGTCCTATCCTCACTGAAATATATAGAGTTTTGGATCAGATAAAATTTAAACTAAGCCACGATCCTAAAAATACTTATCAATTCTAGAATACCATGCCCCTGGTATAAGTCCTTCTTCAACTTATAAACATAATATTCTTTTCCTGGCACCTCAAAACCCTCAAGCTACTCCACGTAAATTTCTTCATCCACATAAGCATTTAGAAAAGTTTGTATAACATCCATCTAAAATATTGGCCATTTATATTATGTAACTAATGCAAGAACCATCCTGATTGTATCCAATTTTTCCATTGGAGAGTCTCAGTGTGATCAATGTCTTCTTTATGTGCATATCCCACTGCAACTAAACAAGTCTTATACTTATCAATTGTGCCATCATATTTATACTTGGTTTTATAAATCCACGTAGTGCCAATTAAATATTTTCCCTTTAGTAAATTGACTAAGTCCCATGCATCATTTGTCACCAAGGGATTCAATTTTTCTTCCATATCTTCATTCAATTCCTTATTTCTTGATTCTTCTGCATAATTATGTGGTTCATCCATTTTCATTACCTATGCCATAAGTGCATAGTTTATTAGAGAACTCTGGGATCTAGTAATCTTTCTTTCAAAATTTATATCCAACATGTTGCTTTCTAAATGTATCATTTCAAGCCACTTAGGCTTCTTATGAACTTCATCCATCTTTAATGACTTAGAATTTGATTCATCATCAATATTCACTATATCTTTCTTCTATTCAAACTATACATGTTCTAGCTGGTAGATTCCCTCCTCATCAAACACAACATCTCTACTTATTATCGCCCTTCTTTCTTCATGATCAAATAGCCTATAACTTCTTGTTTCAATATTGTAGCCAATAAATATACACTTCACACTATTATCATCCAATTTCTTCCTCTTTTCCTTACAAACATGTGCATATGTAGTACAACCAAAATCTTTCATATGTGAAACACTTGGTTTATATCCTCACCATGCTTCTTCTGGAGTCAGATTCAACATTTCCTTTGTAGGACATTGGTTAAGAGTGTATATTGTTGTGTGTATGCTTCAATCCAAAACTCATTTCTAAGAGACTTAGTTTTTAACATGCTCTTAGCCATTTCATCTATGGTCCTGTTTTTTCTTTCTGCAACACCATTTTATTGAGGAGAGTATGAATTGGTAAACTCTCATTGTATTCTATTCTTCATGCAATAACTAGAAAAATCATTTGAATTGTATTCTCCTCCATTATTTTTTCTTAGGGTGAGAATTTTGAAACCACTTTGATTTCCATAATATAGAAATTATGGTGTAGAATTGTAACTACTCATGAAATTTTAATCTAAATCATTAGACACAATCCTACTCCACTACTCTACAGAATTAAATTTATAATTTAGAACATCGATCACAAACATGCAAAGAGAAATAACACACATGCACACAATATTTTCCCAGCGGGAATCAATTTGCTAAAAACCTCTTTTCTTACTTGCATTAATCCAATGAATAGAGATGTATTACAATTTCTTGCTCAGACGGAGAAGACCCTGCATGAAAATAACCTATATCTTTGCTCACTAAGAAGTTGTGACCCAGACTTAGTCAATTTCTGCCTCTGCTTGAGCCCCTATTTCCTTGCGCAATTCTTGAGGAAATTAGGCCCCTATTATTTAGGAAATTCCTCCAAAATGATTGCACAATTCCCAAGGTTGATCATTTGACTACATCCAAGACCTACACACTCAAGGCTAGTCTACAACTGATGTTACACTGCCTTAGAATCTCCACCATAGTTGGGGAACTCAAATTCTTTGCATGCATTAGCTATTTTGCATTGATTGATTAGTTAACTGGATGATCACTGAGTTAGACTGAAGTCTCACTCCACAACTAACCTTCCACTAGTTCCTCCAACAATTAGAGCTAGTTTAACTGAAAACAAATTGAAATATCTAACCTTGATTGCTACAAATTAGCAATCACACATGTTTAACTGAACTCCAACTCCTGTAACTCAAATTTACTGAGATAACTGAATGACAAGATCCATGTCACATTAGTTAACTGCATCCAAGTTGTCTACTAAAGTGGAAACTCAAATTTTCTCAATTTGATTAAGGAAAAATCAAATTGAGACTTTCTTGCTGCATTTTTCAATTCTCCTTCTCAGCAAGAAAGGGATTATCAAGCACTCCTATCTTGCACATGTGGATCTTGAACTTCCCTCTTGACAAGGCCTTTGTCAAAATGTTAGCATATTTTTCCTCTGTTAGAATGTATTGTAGCAACATTTTCTGCCTTTGCACACAGTCCCGTAAATGGTGATATTGGATATCTATATGCTTGGATCGACCACGAAATATCAAATTCTCAGAGAGCTTGATGCAACTCTGATTATCACAATAGATCACAGTTCAATCCATCATCTAACCAAATAGTCCCATAATTATCTTTCTCATCCAAATCACCTAACATGTTGCTTGACCTGCAACCATGTTTTCTACTTTTGCTGAGGTGAGCGCCACAAATATTTGCTTCCTGTTGTACCAGGAGACTACTGTGGACCCAACACAGAAAATTCCACCTAATGTACTCTTTTGGTCAAATGGACTTCCTACTCAATTTGCATCTATGAATCCATTAAGTTTCACTTGCTCTGTCCATTTATTCTATAATCCATACTGAGTAGTGCTTCTGAGGTATCGTAAAACATGCTTAGTTTCCTTCCAATATAATTTGGTTCGACTAACCATAGCTTGGCTCAGATGGTTGACTTCATAGCACATATCTGGTTGCGTGTTCACAAGATACATCAATGAACCTACTAGCTTCTGATAAATGGAAGCATCCACCTCTTCAATTGAAGTGGCATCCTCCTTCCTCGAGTTGGTCGCTAGAGATGTCTCCATGGGTTTGCAGCTCTCCATGTGGAATATCTGTAGTATCTCATTTTCGTACTTTCCTTGAGACACAAAAATTTTCCCATCACCTTTCCATACTTCCAACCTGAGGAAGTAGCACATGAGACCCATGTCCTTTATTTCAAATTCCCTTGCAAGGTCCTTCTTGCAAGATCTGTTCAGTTTCTCATCACTAGTTAAAATAAAATCACCAACATATAAGACAATAATAAGCAATTTACCTTCTACGAAGGTATGATATAGGTTCACATCCGCTTCACTTTTGGTGAAGCCCAAACCGGTGAGATAACTGTTGATCCTGGTGTATGAAGCACGAGGTGCTTGTTTGAGACTATACAATGCTCACTGAGTCTACACACATGAGACTCCCAATAAAATGTCTCAAAACCTTCTGGTTTCTCAATGTACACCTCCTCCTCAATAACCCCATTGAGGAATGTTGTTTTGACATCCATCTAGTGGATCTTCCACCCCATCTACATAGCTAGTACAAGAATTGAGCTAATGGATGAATACCTTGCTCCAGGAGAAAAGGTTTCCTCATAGTCGATTCCCTCAACTTGAGAGAATCCTTTAGCCACAAATATGTCCTTATACTTCTTTTTTCTTCCATCTACTACATGATTCACTTTGAAGATCCATCTCAAACCCACAACTAATTTATCTGCCAATCTTGGGACCACTTCCCAAACAATGTTCTTTACAATGGATTCGTATTCCTCAACCATTAAAAGTTGCTCTATTTCTTCCTTGAAAGAGTATGGCTCAATTTCTACAAGCTCAGTTATGAAATCCTTGTAGCCACTGTACATCTTAAGTGATCTCCTTTTCATCAACAAATTTGAAGGAACCATCACTTAAAAACTATCTACACCCTGTCATGTGGAACGAGGCACTAGAATTGGTTTAGGTGGCTCCAAACACATGCAGAAGTCCCAGAGGACTCAGAAAGGGGAAAAATAAAGTGGTTATATTGCTCCCAAAATAGAACCAGATTCAAGTGCTTGTCATCCTGATTCCAATGGTGCGAATAGAACTCAAATCGGAGCTCGTATGAAGGAGAATTAGCCATTCAAAGTTTTGGTCAAAGTTGGGCAGTGGACCAAGTTTAAGTGTCCTACAATTTGACTGACCTCGAGGCATGAAACCTAGCTCCCGAAAGCGGGTGAATTTGTTGGTTCATTAATTTGTCTAAGATCCCTTATATTAGACAAAATCAAAATAATGACGTTATTATAAAAATAATATTAAAAAAAAATGTTGAGCTGGTAGGCCATGACCCCCGCCATCCGTCCTCCCAAAAAAAACGCAACAATAATCAAATTTTTTAAAATTTAGGTCGACGGGCCATGACCCCTGCTAACCATGCAACCACCCACCAAATATATGTGTAACATTTTTTTAACATGGGGTGGGTAGACCACCTCCGGTGGACCCGACCCACACCCCAACCACCATTACATCGCATTTAATATGGGAGGCCAATAGGTATCTAACCCACGCCAGCTACGTGGGCCGGTCCGCCACCATGCGGCAGCCCCATTTAATGACCAACCCAAACTTAATCATTACACCAACTCGTGTACCAAAACTCCACCTGTATTCCATTCAAAATGCAATGGTTATCCATTGTAATGGTTTACCAAAAAAATGTATAACGCACCAAAATGATTATGTGCCATTACGGGGATTCGAACCATGATTTTTTCCCTCCTAAATGCCTTCGCTGCCGTTGGACCATGTGGCTCAACTTTGATAGCTCCGCCTAGATTTAATACATAAACCCTCAATTCATTTGCACAAAGGAGGCGGGTTTGAGAATGGAGGTATGGAACAGAGAACAAAACCATGATGCAACTCCAAGAGGTAGAATGTGGCACAAAAATTGAGACAACAATTTTTTATTCATTTTTGCAGGTGGAACCATGATCCTGGAAAAGAGCAGGTGAAACCATGATTCAACCAAATTTTCAGGAGGGTGAAATTTTGCCAGTGTTCAAATTGGACAAATCTTATGTCTATCCTACACCTCTCAACGACACGAACCTGATGGCGCAGACAGAACTTTGATCTAAGCAGCATATTTTCAAATGATTCAGAGGAGGGAATCTTTGAGGAATCTAGGGGGAATCTAAAAGATTCTTGTAGCCCTAGATTTTCACTTTCCAAGAATTTAGAAATTTGATAGTCGATTTTACACTATTCGACGCCACAAATTTGATGGTATAATTGGATTTTCCACTTGATCATTTCATTTTTCAGCCACTTTTCAAAGTGGAGTGCAGGTGTCAGCATTCAATGTGTGAGCAGTCATTTCCATGAGACTTGATGCCACGATATTGATGGTGTAGCCAGATCCAACAGTTTATCATCCTCTTCTTCAGATAACTCCTTGATGTGAGGTATATGTAGTGTGATCATGTACTTCTTTATCTCTTTGCATGAGATGCATTGTGCTGTATAGATCCCGGTTTAATGTTTGATGTGGGATCTTGTTTTTTTCTTGATGTGAGATGTAATTATTTTCATGTTTTGACTGAGATCCCTTTGTCGTCATGTTGACGGGATACTCATGTGTCACCATGTATGTTTGAACTGAGATCCCTTTGATGCCATGTTGGCAGGATTCTCATTATTAAGATACGTGAAATTATGTCATGCTGATAGGATTCATTTTTTTTAATGAGATTTCCTGCAGCAGAACATCTCTTGGAGCCACTCCTGCGTGAGGACATATCCCTTGTAGAGAAAACACATGCATGTACATCATTACTCTTTCTAGCACTTAATGCAGTGGCCTACACCATCTTGACATTAGGGCCCGAAGACGTAGTCCCTCCTGGACGAACTCCGTTATCAACATCTTGTATCTTATGTTGTTGATTCTTGTCATGTTCCTTCTTCTTTACGACATGCATATATGTTCCTTTATGTTCTTTTAAATGAAATTCTAATCACGTCACGAAAGCAAAAGATCTTGTTTAAATCCAGGAGTTGAGTCAACTCGGATCAAGTTTGGTATCAGAGTGATCTTTGCGTGGATGTGAATTGAAAGCATGAACAATGGAATGTGCAGCGATGGAGGATGACAAAGCGATGTATGAGACCATGCTCAGAATTTCCCAAAAGGTGGAAATAATGTATGAATCTCTACAAAAAGAGACAAAGGAAAAGGAGCGATTGCAGCTTCAGTTGTGAGCCATGGAAGAGGCCCTAGAAGAACTGAAGCACAACAACCAGAATCTTCAAATAGATTATGTTGAATTAAAGATGCTCCTACAAGACGAGAAAGAGGAGAAACATAGTCTGCTATGACAACTGAAAGCAAAGGACGAGACCTTGGAAAAGTTGCAGCGTGACCCATGTGAGGTAAAAGGTAGGTCTCCATCTTCATGTATGTGTCTTGATGATGATTTCATTGTTTTTAAAGATCATACCATAGGAATTGGCTCCAAAATGTTGAATAGAATGGGGTATGAAGGAAAAGGCTTGGGCATTAATGGCCAAGGCATTATCAACGCCATCAAAGTAGAGGAATTACCTTGTCGAATAGGACTTGGATATGTCAAAAAGGAAGTTGGGGATGTGCCACGACTGCAAGTGAACCACCTACAACATATGATGAGAAGCCCTCATCCGTTCTCTCCAACTCGACAGTGAAGGTAAAATATGTTGACTTCCCTTCAGTTTCATCTTCACATAGTATGATTTCTGTTGGAGATGTTGAGATACCAATTACAGGGAAAAACATGAGGCTCCTTACTAGGATGGCGTACAAGGAGGAAGAAGAACTTGGTGTTAATAACCAAGGCATAAATCAACCATTGGAGGTTGTGCAAATACCTTGATTTGCAGCCTTGGGATACATTGAAGGAGAATGCTCGAAGGTGTCAGCTTCTTCCGAGACATCTTCGAAATCATCGAGGAAAGAGAATGGTGGGAACACATCCCCATCATCCCATGGTAGTGCCTATTGCAAGGAAAGAGCGGAGGAAATCTCTCATTGCCATAATGACACTAGAGGTATCAAGGAAAGGTATAACCAGTCTTGATATTTGAATGTTCATTTCAACTATAATCATGTTGTTAATGATGGACATAAATCAAGGCATCGAAAAACATGTACCTTTTGTGGATTACATAACCATACATTTGTTGAGTGCTGGAAAAGAATAGCAACACACAAAAGGAGGAGGCATGAAAGACCCTCTCAACAACAAATAAAGACACATGTTAAGTAGATCTAGAGGAAGAAGATGTACTGCAGTCATTTCAATAGAGGTGGCCATCAAAGAGACACTTGTTGGAGGCTCCATCCAGAGCAGCGCCTTAAAGACAAAGTGTCAGTGCATGAACTAGATGAAACAATTGTTTGACCAGCGAATTCACCACGAGGAAATGACCCATTCACATTGATAAGTGAGCAATGTTTCTTCTAGGCATGATAAAATGTCATGGTCCTATTTTTTTCCAATCATGTGTTGCATTTTAAAATGTAAAAGTGATGATGTTCTTTCCATCACTTGTTAAGTAACAATGATGTCTGGTCTTATTTTGTGATTTCATTTTAAACTCTGAAAGTGATGTTGTGTTTCTGTCACTTGTCAAAGAAACAATAGTGTTTGGCCTTATTTTTGTAAATCATGTGTTGCAGTGATGATGTGTTGTCCATCACTTGTTGAAGCAACAATGATATGTTGGCCTTGTTTCCGTAGTTGAGGTATTGTTTCCATTTTGATGTAAACATGATCACCAATTATATCTTATAAACTCGTGGAAAATATGGGATGCTTGGGTCATTAGTTGGTCATGTTGATAAGTATGTAATTTGAAAAACAATGTACTACAGGTTTGTAGGGGTTGCAGGTGTTGGCTCATCGCTTATGGCTCCGAAGGACAAAGGTGAAGGAGAAGGAAGGGTGATTTATCAAACATTTGTAAGTGTAGACAAGGTACAAAGAAGTGGCATATTATTTTCATGCTTTTGGAAGACCAAAAGCTCCTCAGTGGGGAGGATTGATCTAGGTGGCTCTAGACACATGCAGAAGTCCCAAAGGACTCAGAAAGGGGTAAAATTCAACGTGGTTAGATTTACCCAAACTAGCACCAAATCGAAGTGCTCATCGCCTTGATTCCAACGGTGTGAAAGAAACTCAAATCCGAGCTCGTATGAGGGAGAACGAGCTAGTCAAAGTTTTGGTCAAAGTTGGGCACTGGGCTAGGTTTAAGTGTCCTACAGTTTGACCGACCGGGCATGAAACCTAGATCCCAAAAGTGGGCAAATTTGTTGGATCGTTAATTTGTCTAATATCCCCTATGTTAGACAAAATCAAAACAATGGCCTTATTATAAAAATAATATATAAAAAAAATATTATGTTGAGGTGGAAAACCATGACCCCCTCCTCCCGCCCTCCCAAAGTAAATGAAACAATAATCAAATTTTTAAAAATATAGGTCCACGGGCCATGACCCACGCCGACCATCCAACCACCCACCAAATATATGTGTAACATTGTTTTAACATGGGGTGGGCGGGCCACCTCCACTGGACCCAGCCCACACCCCAACCACCATTACATCGCATTTAATATGGGAGGCCGGCGGGTATTGAACACGTGCCAGCCACATGGGTCGTCCCGCCACCATGCAGCGACCCCATTTAATAGCCAACCAAAACTTAGGCATTACACCAACCCATGTACCAAAACTCCACTTGTATTCCATTCAAAATGCAACAGTTATCCATTGTAATGGTTTAGCAAAAAAATGTACAACGCACCAAAACGATTATGTGCCATTATGGGGATTCAAACCCTGATTTCTGGCCTCCTAAATGCCTCCACCATTGTTGGACCATGTGGATCAAATTTGATAGCTCTGCTCAGATTTAATACATAAGCACTCAATTCATTTGCATGGAGGAGGCATATTTGAGAATGGAAGTGTGGAACAGAGAATGGAACCATGACGCAGTTCTAGGAGGCAGAATGTGGCGGAAATCAAGACAACATTTTTTAATTAATTTTTTTAGGTGGAACCATGATCCTGGAAAAGAGCAAGCGAAACCATGATTGAGCCAAATTTTCAAGAGGGTGAAATTTTTCCAGTGTCCAAATTGGACAAATCTTATGTCTATCCTACACCTCTTAGCGACACGAACTTGATGGCATATACAGAAATTTGATCTGAGCAACATATTTTTCAGATGACCCGGAGGAGGGAGTCTTTGAGGAATCTGGGGGGAATCTAAAAGATACATGTAGCCCCAGATTTTCACTTTCTCAGAATTCAGAAATTTGATAGTCGATTTTACACTATTCAATGCCACAAATCTAATGGTGCAATTAGATTTTCCATTTGATCATTTCATTTTTCGGCCACTTTTCAGAGTGGAGTGTAGGTGTCAGCATTCAATGTGTGAGCAGTCATTTCCATGAGACTTGACGCCATGAGATTGATGGTGTAGCCAAATCCAACAGTTTATCAACCTCTTCTTCAGATAACACCTTGATGTGAGGTATATGCAGTGTGATCATGTACTTCTTTATCTCTTTCTATGAGATGCATTGTGTTGTATAAATCCCAGTTTGATGTTTGATGTGGGATCTTGTTTTTTTCTTGATATGAGACGTACTTATTGTCATGTTTTGATTGATATCCCTTTGTCGTCATGTTGACGGGATACTCATGTGTCAGCATGTATGTTTGAATTGAGATCCCTTTGATGCCATTTTGGCGGGATGCTCATTATTAACATACGTGAAATTATGTCATGCTGATAGGAGTCCATTTTTTTAATGAGAGTTCCTGTAGCGGAACATCTCTTGGAGCCACTCCTGTGTGAAGGCATATCCCTTGTATGATAGAGAAAACACATGCATGTAGATCATCACTCTTTCTATCACTTAATGCAACGGCCTACACCATCTTGACACCGGGGCCTGGAGACGTAGTCCCTCCTAGACGAACTCCATTATCAACATTTTGTATCTTATGTTGCTAATCATTGTCAGTTTCCTTCTTCTTTACATCATGCATATATGTTCCTTTATGTTCTTTTATATGCAATTCTAATCACATCATGAAAGTAAAATATCTTGGTTGAATCCGGGAGTTAAAGTCAACTCGGATCAATGATCCAAGTACCACGTGCATCCCATCACCGTGTTGCCCATTTGATGAGCCTAGGTATTGCAACAATAATGCTACAACTTCCAGGGCTACCATCTTTACTTATCAACCCAGGGTTTGTACAAACTCGAAGGTGATAGTGCTATATGCACAAGTAGAAGTGCAGATCCTGCCTATTGTCACTGTTTATAGAGTCAGAAGAAATTTTAATTCTTTGATGGAAGGAGAGAAAACCTTATTCTAAGAGAGAGCTACTTCTATTGCAGTAATGAAGAAAACAGAATGAAAGGATAAACTTGCACCATAACACAACTTAATCAACCAAACATCTATGCTAAGCAGAATTGCTAATTTAACATTAACATAAGGCTAATTATCTATGTTTGCAGAAGTAAAAACATAAAAACTAGACTAAGGAGTAACAAAGAAACTTAGGCTAAGTCGGGTTCCAGGCGAAAAAAGCGATCGGAGGTTAAAATTAGTGAAAGGAGGGCGTGAGGGAGCAACAACGCATAAGAAACATTGGATCAGTTGGGTGAAAGGTAATGAACTGTGGATATTTGATCGTGGAAGGTTACGTAGGCAGATGCATGAACAGGGTTGCTAATGGGATAGACGGTTAAGATCTTATCGTGAAGGTTTTAAGATAAGGGATGGATGAACAAGGGAGCAAAGGAGATGAATGGCTAAGATTTAATCGCGCAAGTGAGGCCAAGAGATGGACGAGTGAGGCTGACAGGAGTGATGAACGGCTAAGATCTTATCACGCGGGTGAAGGCAAGAGATGGATGGATGAGGCTAGTCAGTAGATGGGCAGTGGATATTAGATCGAGGCAAAAATAATGTGCAAAAATTTTGGAGCGGGATTAGAGGGCGGTAAGCTGTTTATCACGCGCCCTCAATGCTGTAAGTGGTTTGCTCAAATTTTACGCGATTAACCTCCCTAGGCGACACGTAGCATGGGGAAACCACCCATTTCATGTGCTCTTGTGCAGATAACGGTCGGACAAAGATCCACAACATATGGCGTGATAGCCGTTGGATCAGGCGGGGCTTATCAACGGTGGAGATCGGCCAAGCTAGTTGGTGATCAAGTGAAGCGATAGTTGTCGGATCAGGCAAGGCAGATCAATAGTGGGGACTTAAAGTTCATAAAGTGAATGGTGGACTCCACGCGAGGTGGCAGTTGAAGAAGCGATGGTGGTGATCAGACAGTGAGGAAGCGATGGAGGGAGAACGCGCTGGAGGCGGTTTCAAAGAAAAATAACAAAGAAAATCAGTGAGGGTATATAGGTAACTACATTCAAACAACGAACTCCATAGCTTATGCGAGAACCAAAAACTGTATTTTTAGGGTTGCTAGTGGGTCTCTGCCTCAAGTCATGGTCCCAGAGGGAGGTAATGGGGCCGAGACACCTGTGCACAACCTGATAGTAATCTTTTCCTCTAATCTGACCTCTCAATTTAAAAACCACAAATGACTGTAAACTACAACAAATGAAACTACCAAAACAGATGAACAGAAACAGGAAGTTATTCAAATAAATGAATAGAACCAGAAAGTTTCTTAACCAAATGAATCAGAATCAAAACTTCTTGAGAAAATGCATCAGCAAACCATGAAACTACTTAACAAATAAACAAAAAAAAAGTATGCCAGAATAATAGAAAAGTAAAGAGGAGTTATGGCTGCTTGGGTTAGGCCCTAAACCAATAGCTTCAGCCCTCGAAGTTTAACTCAGAGCTCGCTTAAATAAAACTCATCTTTATTACAGAAACCATGGATTACAGAAAAAATTCACAAGTCTTTGCAGTTCAAAAATAAAACAGAGTTTTACAAATGAAGTTTGAATCCTAGTGAGGTCCTAAGCCTCTCTATTTATACATATGAAGTCTCCAACAACTTTCTCTCAAATTAGGGTGGTTTGTCTCCCAACTCAAAATAAATTATTTTCTGTCCTTTTCACTTGCTTGGCTGTCTTTTAGTCCTCATGATGTGGTTGTTTGCACTCTGAGTTGGTGGAGGAATATTCGAATGGAGGGGTAGTAGATGAGGAGGATTAACCTCCTATAATTCCTCTACCTTGTCCCATTCAAGTCTTGACCAAGGTCTTTGCTATAGTTCTTTGCTTTTATCCTTTATACCTGCATTTCTCCTTGCTTTTATCTTTTATTCCTGCATTATATGTACATTAGACCACAAGTCCAAATATCTGACTCTAACTCATTTCATAAACAAGATATAATCAAAAGTATGCAATAATTTGTGAGAATAGTTGGTTTGACTAAGCTAGGAGGTGAATTAAGGCCAATTAAGGCACATATAATTACTCAATAATGAGGCTCATCGTCACCCGCCTACTGAAAGTGTTTCTCATCCTCTGAGCAACTTAGTGGCTCTAGTAGCCTCTCTGACATCCCATGCTTCTGTTGTGGTCTCTTCTTCTTGTTCATAGAAGCATGCTTTCCTTTCTACTTTTCCCATTGCCTCTTTTCCTCTTCTTATTTTCTCTGATCTTCAAATTGTGTGGCAGTTTGTTCTATTTTAGCAAGCATGTATATTATCATCTCTTAGCAGTTTAAATATGTCCTCAAAATGTGAAATTGCTTGCCCTTGGGAAACAAGATATCTAAGTGTCAGCTAAGGATCATTTGCAATTATATTAAGGGTGCTGAGTAGGGCCATGGGATTTTATTATTTAGCTTTGATGAAAAGAGGTTCATTTTGCTCTCTGGCCAATATTCTTTCATCTCTGCAGCCCTTGACTTCTCATGGTTTAGCCATGATGCCAAAGCCATTAACTGTAGTTCTCCTAGCTCTTCATTAGGATCCCAAATATTCATGTCTGTGAGGGCCATGTTATGCAAGTAAAAATTATCCATTTTGGCCCCATCCTTTAGTGCACTTTGATCACAAAGATCAATAAACTATCTGCAGTCCTGAAATGGCATGGTGCTCGTTTGTGCTAGTGTCTTAATCTAAAATTGCAGCCATTGTTGTCTGAGGTAAAGAGCATAGGATTTAGCTGGTATCCTACACTGGATGGCCTCCAAGGAGAGGCTGGCCATACATGCTAGCTGGGTTTCCTTTTCCTGCTACTGTCCTCTTTGTTTTTCTTATCTTCTTCTTTTTGCTATTCTTTCTCATCTCCATCAGTTTCTTCCTATGTTTCAACATCATCCTCCTTGTGTTTCAGCATGGTCCTCTGTATTAGTTTCTTCTTTATTCATCTCATCTCATCTATCTTTGTATCATCTTCTTGTTTTTCCTCCTCTTCACTAATAGAAGGAATAACATCATAGATGAGGGTTTTGATGTCATCCTTTGCTGGTAAGTCTCTGCAGACTGACCATTTCATAGGGATCCTAAGGTCTTTTTTGGAGGGCATCCTCACTGAGGATTCTGATCAAATCATTGTGAGCCAACTGTTGGGAATTCCCTTCCTTTACCTTGTTGCTAGAATCGATGAGTGATTGCATCAAGAAAATAGGGTATGATGAGTCTTTGGTGAACTGGTGTTTCTACCCCAAATCTTAATTCTTCAAACATTCTCAAATGGTTTCCATAACAATATTGTATCTATGGACTCTTGCATTCTCTTTTGACTTATTAAAGAATTTCCTTTTTTCCACCTTTTCACTTATAAACCAACTACCTCTTAACCTTTACAACTTTTGATCAAATGATGCATATGAGTGAGTGAGTAGGATACTTACCTGTGGTCTTGATGCCACGCTGCAGTTGTCAAAGATCAGAGGGTTTGCTGATGGTATTTCTTCTTCCTCCTCTGTTGTCTGTTGATGGTTTATTAGCTTTAAATTGGAGGTGTCTGTGACTGAAGATTTGATTTTGTTGTTGCTATTGTCAAGCTCTTAGATCTAATGTTGTTGTTACTGTGGAGCTCTTGGATCTGATGTTGCTGTTATTGTGGAGCTCTTGGATCTGATGCTACTGCTGCTATGGAGCTCTTGCATTTGATGTTGCTGGTGTTGTGGAGCTCTTGGATCTGATGCTACTGCTGTTGTGGAGCTCTTGGATTTCATGCTGTTGTTGTTTTGGAGCTCTTGGATTTCATGTTGCTACTGTTATGGAGCTCTTGGATTTCATGTTGCTACTGTTATGGAGCTCTTGGATTACCACTTGGCAATGTTTGGTGTCTTCCTTAGAATTCTTGATCATGTTGCTGCATGGTGCTATGAGGGTGTTGTAATGAATGGACCAAGGGAGTAGGAGCATATGTGGATGCAGGGATGATGGTAATGGTTGAGGTGGTTCTATTAGGAAACGCAATTTTAACTTCAATTGAAGCAATGAAGTGAAAAATAATAGAATTGATGGAGGGATGCATTGGTAAGGAGTGGAGGAGATGAAATATATGTGAGGCAAGGTTCCCTTTGGATCTTATCTTTGCTCCTTAGTTTTCTTTCTCACCCACCTGGCTGCCTCAGAGAGGTTTTCACCCTAGATATTTGCCCTGGGCACCTCAGGAAGGTTTTCACCCAGGGATCTTGTTGTCCTTTTCATTTTTCTCATCCTTGGGCCACATCATGAGGTTTTCAACCCAAAGATGGGACTCAGGCACCTCATAGAGGTTTTCACTTGAATCCTTATTCCTTTTACATTTTCAGAATTGGGTGAGGGAGGAGCTGGAACTTGATCCACCCTCATCACTGTCTTATTAATGTTGTCAATGAACTCTTGTCTTGATAAAGGCCTCTTGTACATTTTCAATATGTTTCCATTAACTAGCAATGGAATGGCTTCTTCATCAATAGTCATGATTTGCACTGAACCATTGTCATGGTTTCTTTCCACCACATAAGGTCTGAGACATCTTGTTCTAACTTGCCCTTAAAATATTTAAACCTGGAATCATATAATAATTCCTAGTCTCCTTGAAATTTCTTCTCCTTGATGTGCCTGTCATGCCAGACCTTCCTCTAAAGCTGAACTATCTCTGTATGTAGGAGGGCCTGCATTTTGAATTCATCCAAGCCATTCAAATGCAACAACCTTTCTTTTTGTGCATGACTGAAATCTAAATCTAGTTGGGCTGCAATCCTCAATGTGTTATATTCAAACTCAATGGACATCATAGCCTTTTTACCATAGACCATCTCATAGGGTGTAAATCCAGTGGTGGTCTTCCATGTTGTATTATAGGCCTAGGTGGCCTCAACTAGTCTCTCTGCCTAATCCTTCTTGTTGCTGCTCACCACCTTGCTTAAGATGTTCTCCAGTTCCCTATTGCATTAGCTTGTGGATGATAAGGAGTGGAGGTCTTATGCTTGATTTTGTGGTGGCTGAGGAGTTCTTCAATTCTGCTGGAGGTAAACTTGCTCCCTTGGTCTGTGAATAGCTCTCTAGGGTACCCAAATTTGTAGAATATATTCTCCCTTAGGAACTCAACCACATTTTCTTATGTTGTTGCCTTAATTACCTTAGTGTTACCAGGAATAGTGTCCACTTGGAGCTGCTATTCCCACTAAGACTGGTAGTTATGTTAGAAACAAACAAGTAAAGTCTACTTTCGCTTTCCTTTATGAAAATAGATAAGAGTGGAACAAAGGACACCAACCTTAGTCTTGCGCTTGGTTCCTTACTTGATTCCTCTCCCTCCTGATAGATATTTGCTGCTTCTTCTTCGTCTGCCCAGCTTCAAAGAGCACCTGTGGAATCAAAGCAGCATACTACTATCGAAGAACAGAGATCTATATTCATAAATAACAGAGGACCAGATATGTATTAACCATACAAATGCATATATAATCAAACATACAAGAATATGGAGGAAAACTTGAATAGCTTTATTAATATCAAGAATAGCAAGAGGACTGCAACCAATAGTTTTGACCCAGCATCATCCTCCAGCAAGAAATCCCTTCTTCACCTCAAGTAAAGCTTAGATCACCCAACACTATGAAGTTTCACCAGAAAACCAACAACACGTCTCTACAAGATACAAGATTCCAGCCCCTGGATCTCTGTGATGAGGGATCCATATATAGATGATTGTAGGGGGGTGAGTCATCTTATAGGGTCTTGATTAGTGTCCTCTCTCTAATAGTTCTTGATTCCACTTGGAGACTGATGATCTCTTACTCATCCTTGGTCAAAAACAGAGAGGCAAGTGTCAGAGGGAAAGCTTCTGGAAGATTCCATGATCTTCCACCTCGCAAACTGTCTCTGCCAT